>JADDOH010016692.1:0-36429 GCA_016648135.1 Agrypnia vestita
TTTTTTATTTTTTTTTATTTAAAAAGTAGTGGAAACCTAAAAGGTTTATGGGTAACATTTACATGATTCAAATATAAGAAAATATAATAATATAATTTAGATACAAAGGAATTTTTTTATATTTGGCCGAGTTTTAATATTTTTGTCACATCTCTTTTGAATTTGTCAGTGGTCAGTTGTTTGGTCTGCTGTGGCAAGTCATTGTACAGTTTTAGTCCGTTGCAAATTAGTCGGGATTGTCCTGTTTTTGTTTTGGCGTGTGTTATGTGATAGTTTTGAGCCATTCTAGTGTTGTGTTGGTGTTTTTCGTGTATTTTGTCTAATTTTATGTCTTCGTCTTGTATTTCGCCAATTGCTAGTTTGTGAATGATTTTAAGTGTTTCGATTTTTGTAATGCTTTCGATGTTTAATTGTTGTGTTATACGGTATACAGTTCCCCCCCCCCCCCTTTCCTCTTTTCTCAACGCTGTTATATTTTCTGTACAAATCTACCCTCTATGAAATTTTTCATTTTTATTCTTCAAGACCCAGCGGGAAACAGAGACAACAACTTTTCCCCTCTCCTCTCTTATTCACCCCCTCACCTGATATATTTTCTGTACAAATCTACACCGTTTGCCGATCTGATCCAAATTTCGCGTTCTTATTCCTTTAGTCCTGGCGGAATACATAGGCCACAATTCCCTCTTAGTCATCCTATCCATCCCAGCCTAGATTAAATGGAAACATTGTTTTAAGAGTCTTTGCAAAAGAATGGAACCTTTGTGTTCCCCTAAAAACTAATTATTAACTAAATCCTTAAGCAGTGCAACTCTGGGTATATAGATAGTTAATTATATTTTTCACGTAAATGGTTTGGTTTACATTTGAAAATTCAATTTTATACCACCCGAAAGAAAAAAACCTCGCACACAAGTTAGCATTTTTCCGTTCTCCAGTAAAATTTTATTTAGCCCGCATGATCAATTTTCCGGTGGTCCGGTAGACAACAGCCCCAGTTTCGAAGGTTCCAAAGGAGGTTGTATACAGAGGGGGTCAAAAAATGCAGTTATACAATAATTATCTCTGGACTTTTCCGAAGATTATTTATATTTCATATAATTATTCAACATAAAGTTTATCGAAGTGTTGTCAGTCACCCTAATATGAAGACTTCTCGGGAAAAACAATGAATGTCAAGAAATGTTTATTTAGAGAAAAACAGTTTTTTATAGTTTCGAAGTCCGCATTTCTTTCACTCACGCTCTTTATATATAAATATTAAATCAATTTATTATTATAAAAACATATTCTATATATTAACGTATATTAAATGTATCTACTGTCAAATTGACAACATTTTTTGAAGTTCGGCATGTGGGATATTCCTGTTTCTTGCGATGGATAAACATATAAAAATTGAACCATTATAGCGGACCACGACGGTTTTACCCAATTCTGATTTATTGTTTGAAATAATACCCCAAAAAGTAAACAAATGGCATAAAAAGGTTAATTTCACAAAAAAAGTGACATTCGTCGTTTTTTTCGACTAAGTCTTCATATGTAGCCTAGTGTAATATTAAAGTGTAGTGTAAAATAAATTAAGATTTATTGCAAATTAAAAAAAATCAATGTTGTTTTTAAGTGACATTACATTTATATTATTGTATACCAAATTAGCTTGTAATCCATACTTAATTGCAGTGCTTAAAAATTGAGTTTAATTATAATCGTGCATGTTTTAATTGCAATCAATCTGATCTTACATATTTTATATCATGGAAAAAGTGAATTTCCCTCCAAAGCAAAAGTTTATTTATCAGATCCTATACATTAAACCAGTGACTTCCAGCGAACGTAAGTTACGAGAACATATTTCTTATGGCTGCTCATCGAATTTGAAACAAAGCGAAACATGTCTTACGTAAAATTTTCACTGCGGAAGCGGTATATTCAAATTGATACAAATACTGAGTAACTGTCAAAATCCTAGTCCGCGATTGATGCAAACATCTCAAGCATCAATCTGACCAATATAGTGAATCTGGCGATCATGGAACAATGAATCAAAATACACTTTTTATGGTATAGAAATTATACTACGAAAAATAAGGAGTAATGTCGAGTTGTGTCATTAGCAATCTTAAATATAAATGTCTTAATGTTCGCGAATGTTAAAGAGAATTGTAAGGTATTTATGTATTTATAAATATAATAAAAAAAAAGAAGAATCCGAAACTCTAATGACGCCAACGGTCAAATGGCAAACGGAATCGCAATCTAAAATGTAATCTTTTAGTTCGCTTGTCTCAGTAACTATTGATAAAATGATATTGAAGTCAGTGCGTTTTCGATTCATAATTTAGTCAGGAGTCTACTTGTAAGGCATTATGGACTAGCTCTCTTATATTTTTTTTTGTGTATATGTGGTGGCCCGAGATACATACACACATACATCCGTGTAATGAGTTACCACAGATGCTGACATCGAGTACGGCAGGCCGTTACTCTCGATACAGAGGTCAAGCGCTTTCCACTGAAAGCGCTGAGCACAATCGAAAGTAGGACAATATAACGGGAGCGACGGCCGCGAACAAGAGAAATGCTACGAACAGCTGTCGCAATCCCAAATAGCGGACGCTGCAGATCGAAGCCACAACACGCAAGGAACCGTAATTCCTTTGTCCACGCCAACTATATAAACGGTAATCTCCAGAGCAGATTATCTCACTTCCCCAGTGAACGGCTCGTATAGCGGAAGCCCTCGCCGTCATACCTTCGAATGTCACGCTTTAACTTGTAACCCTTGTACCTACTGTAGTCTTTATAACTTGTGCTTTTGCAATTCAACAAATTCTGAAAAACTATCATGACTTTACATCATCAACATCCTTTCAACTCATCCTAAACCGGAGGGCTCATCCACCTCCAAAGTGGTGACACCCGACGCAAGACAAACACGCACCTTCAACTCCAATATTTTTGGCCCCCTCTGTGGTTTGTCTTTGTATCGCGGGAGAACCTTCTACCCCGCGGGCGCAGGGGCGGCTCCCGCCCTGCAGCCCGCACGGGGCGATGCATTTTATGCAAACGAGGGTAATTTATCGGTCCAGCTCGGCGCCGACGGCCCCAGCGCCGGCCGATAGCGTTTCGGCGCCGTTTTTTTGGCCGATTTATCGAAACGATAAAAATAATTACAGCGGTCGTTGCAATTTCAGCGACGCATCCGGAATTTTCAGCAGGTGATGGCGGAAAAATTGTGGGCCGAAGGGAGATTTATCAGTCGCTAAAAATGCGGTCGGAGTAATAATAGTCATTTTTCCAACAAAGCGGAACATTATTGCAATTTTACGGCGATTGATGTAATCGGAAGCAATGAAAACTGAGTTAAAAGCAAAATTTACACAAGTTAACGTATAGCTGTACGTATTTCCTAAACAAAATATTAAAAAAAACTAACCCATAAAAAACAAGTTTTAATTATACTCTCTTTCTCATTTAATTAGTTTCGTGTCTACAGACGCGTCGGGCTAATTACTCATTTGTATTGATTCCAATTTAAAAAAAAACATTAAAATTTTAAAAAATCCAAAATAATACTATATTTATTAAAAAATTTTAAACGAAAATTTGTTACATAATTTTTATCGTCGCTACGAATCTGCTTGCAAAGTTTCAGCTCGATTGGATCACGGGAAAAGGGTTAAAAATCGATCCAAAGTTTTTTCGTCAGAAAGGGAGTAATAATCCAATATTTTACTAACTAACTAACTAATTAACTAACCATCACGCCATTTCCCCGCATGGGAAGGTAGAGAGGATTGAACGCCACACTCTTCTATCCTGGCACACCGCTTTTGCTTCGGCCACATTCATACATCTTCTCATACAAGTTCTACGGTTGTTGCGGCTTTTAACAGGGCCATCCTCAAATTTTACCTAATGTTCTAAATATAATAATTTCGTTGTCTATCAGTTTTTCCGTAAATTCGCACGTCCTAAGGAATTATAACTTAAGTTTGAAATTACACCATCTTGACATTTTTATATTATCATTTTATTTTATTTTGTTTTAAATCGAAGCGAAAAGTCAATTAAAAAAAAACACATGGCTTTCGATTCATTAATTATTTTCAACTTCAAAATTCTGCAACTATTATGTCCCGTGATTTTTCACGGGTATACGACTAGTTATGAAATATTAATCTACCTATTAGATTTACTACTTAAACTATTTGGTTTTGCTCTGTATTTGGCTTTTTGTATATATATTAACATCACACTCCCTAATATTTCACAAGCGATGAAAACATCCATCCTCGCAAGAAAGTAAGTAGCCGAAACAATAAAAAAACGCTTTTTTATATTATTTTTCGTTAAAAAAATAGAATAAAAAATTGGGTTTTAATATATTTGGACAGTTAATTGGGTATTCAAATGCTTCATAAATTAATTTAATATTCCCTTATATTTCACTAAAGAATGTTGAAAAAAATTTGTACTCGCATGAAAACGCACGTCCTATGGAAAAAAAGAAAACAGTCGAAACAGTTCTGAAATCGATGCTATTTTTTCGAAATATTTCTTTTTCTCTTGACTTATTTTAAACATTTTTTTTTACATTTTCTAACCTTTATCTTTGCCATCGTTGAGCATTCCTCAGAAATAAGATTTTGCATTGCCATTAAACAAATTATCTCTCGCACTCATCATCATCATCATTCTTGGCACTACAACCCTTGGTGGGTCATGGTCTCCTCAATAATTTTCCTCCACTCATCTCGGTCTAGTGCCAGCTCTCTCCAGTTTCGAAGGTCTAAGGTAGAGATATCTTTGAGGACGTTGTCACTCCATCTTAGTTTTGGCCTTTATCTCTCACACTGTCAGAGTTTTATTTGGGAGTTGCTTTTTTATAAAATGTTGCACTGATTTCTCCTCTCTAACTGCAAAATTTCCTCTCTCTCTCTCGCGTGTGGAAGGGAAACCACATAGAGAGAAGAAAACCACCATCATCGGTTAGAAACCTTGGTTGTGATCACGCGACGCACGGTAGAAACGATAAAAATATAAAAATAATAATAAAAGCAGAATAGCTGATAATAAAAATGATGTAGTAAGCTGAAAATAATTGTCACTACCTAGAAATTTCAGACGAATTGTAGGCTAAAAGCAGCAATATCCAAAAAAAAAAAATGTTTTGAATGCAGTCACCGAGGATTACCAATTTTAAATGTATTGAATTCTAGATTTTATGAAATTATTCCTTCCAAAATAATGTTTGTTTGTGGGAGTAGGTGACAAAAATGTGCTTTCTAACACACTGTTTTGTCATGGAAAGGCCGCAAATGCTTCAGATTTTTTCAAAATGGGCCCGCCGACTAAGTCGGTGAGTCTAGAAGGTTCCGGAAAAACCTGCTATAGAAAGTTCTGGAAGGAGAACGTTTTCAAAAATTTCCGAAAGTTTTATAAGATTCCGAACTGAGTGGCGAAGTGTGTCGGTGTGTTGAGAAGGTTCCAGAAGATTTAGGGAAAATTTCAGAATGATCTAGAAAGTTCTGGATGTAGAAAATTTATAGAAGTTTTATAAGGTTCCAATTATTACCGAATTATGGTCCCGGGCGAAGTCCGACCCTAATTCCATATATTCCTTTGAAATCTTCAACTCGGTACATAATAAATTAGTAATCCTTGATGAATGCGTTAATTTTTTTTTTTGATAGTCCTGTATTTGCTTTTACACCCCACAATTAAGCACTACAAGCTTTATTATGCTAGAGCGCGTAGTTTGAGAATATTTCACAAAATAACTTAAGGTACCGAAAGAAGACTTTTAATTAATAAAAGTCAATATACTTATTATCTAAAAAGATAGATAAAAGGTACTTCGGAAAGTTTTTGTTGGGACATGAAAAGTGGAAAATTGGGTGGAACCATGAACTGCAAGTTTTATACGACGAATAAATACCTACACTAAAGTTTGGAAATGTTCAAAGAATCTTCTTTCAGATTTTTTCTTTTTTCTTATACAAGTTAATGGAGAAAAATAGTTTTTATTACATTTAAGTATATTTTTAGCATGCTTGTATTATTATAGCTTCACCTGTTTGTCTGGACTGTCTGGAATATTATAATCGGAAAACCCGCTTTCCGATGTCCAATCAATTTTGCACATAGACGTATTATCGATGACAATTCGATCGATGACTTCGCAATGTCCAACCAATTTTGCACACAGATGTATTCCCGACGACAATTCACGAATCGATCAAATTGAACAATGAAAATTTACCAATTACTAAATTAATCTTCTTCTTTTTCTTTTGTTAGACCCTTGATCTGTGTTGACAGGTCAGTCCTGGTCTTGTGACAGGAACGTCCAGCTCTCTCTCCATCTCTTTGGTGGTCTCGAATCTCTGGAATCCCGCGAATCACGGCTCTGGGAAGTCTCGTCTGCTCCTTTCTCTCGACATGGTCCCTCCAGAAATGCCCTCTATGCCTGCTCCATCGGTACAATGTCTTGAATATTGCAGGTTTTGCGGATTTCCGCATTGGGTACTTTGTCTCTGAGGGTCTTGCTCGCAATGGGTCTTAGGGTCTTCATCTCAGTAGTCCTGAGGAGGTGTTTAGTTCTCACACTAAATTAATCCATCATTCAAAGTTTTTTATTGGAAATCAGTTAATAAGCTCATCAAAATATGGCGCTAGTTTCCTACCGAAGCAATTTTGTGCGCTGGGTAATATTAATACTAAGTAGAAAATCATATTACATAAAAAAATATATTGTTTTTTAAAAAAACACGCTTATATATAAATATACCCACTAAAAAGTAAAAAATAAATTTTCGGCATTTTTTTTTTTGCCTCACTGTACGAATAGAAACGTGGGCAATTTTCCTCCATCAACAATAAAATGCTGTTATCTATATTGTAGGTGCCTTATTTTTATTCGGAGAGCGAAGCAAAAATTTTTTGTCGGAAAATTTATTTTTTTACTTTTAAGTACCTACATTTAAACACGTGGTTCTAAATTTTTTTTTTTCATAATACGTTTTATCGAAAAAACAATTAATTAATATAGTGGCCTTTTTAGTACCTCCGTTTAATATCTACCCAACACCCTCTCCACAATTAAAACAACACTGCCACCCAACAATAAAATCCCTTAAATATTTAATTTAATTGAACTAGTACGCAAGTCTTAACGAAATTTAAATGCTATTGAAACCAGTCGAAATTAAAAATAATTAATACGGTTTATACAAAGTTTGTTAGTTTTTTGAAATTAATTAAATGTTTTCGTCCGTAACTATCCGTTAGTTATCTTTACCATTGTTCTCCGGTGTAATAAAGTATTATGTCTGAAGTGTGCAGGTTAGTTTGGTCAGAGATAAAAGTAATTATTTTTACACTAACTGCAATGGCAGACAGGTGGCAAGCAGAGCTTTCCAACAAGCAGCATGCAATGAAAATAAGACAAAAACAAAAGATTAAATAAATGAGGATGGACAAAAAATTTAAAATTTTCAAAATTAAATTGGAAAATCAATCAAAAACCGAAAATCTTTTCAAAACAATCAATATGTACTTTTAGATATTGTTACGATACTTTCATAATTTTTATAACATAATCAAATGTTTCTAGATACATTTTATCCTTTTTCACTATTCTGATAAAATGCCACTAATGATTACATTAACGATATATACGACAGTGCCCCCCCCCCATCTTTAAACACGAGAATTTAATTCTCTATTTAAGGTGGGTAAGCGTAAATTTTATATTTTATTTATATTTATTTATTTCGTATGAGTTTATACATATAAATTTAGGTAGTTGCTTCAAGGTCTGTTCTGAAGCAACTCACTGTACAGTTTTTTTTATAGATTTAAACATTAGAAAATACTACATTTTAGAAATAAAATTTTAAATATTGCAAATAAGAAATAAAACACAAACACAAGAAAGACTACATATTAGAAATATACTTTTAAACATTGAACATAAGGAATAAAAATAAGATAATTTAACTTGATAAAGAAAAATATTTGGCCTTTTCGATAAAAAAAAAGTAGAGAATCTCCTCATCCCAGACAACATCACAACACACACATGTATTTCAAGCATAAATCTTGCATGCAACCGTGACACAATCGATAAAAATATGGAAACAAGATATCTTGGACTGACAATCGATGAAAACCTACGTCGGGCTCTGAACATCGAATGTTCAAGTCAAAAAGTAAGAAAAACTGATACATACATTCAAAACTCCACACAGCTTCATGAATCTCAGTCTTCTAAAAATGGTATACTATGAACTCCGTCAAAGTATTATCAGTTACTCCAAGTATGCATAGGTTGGTGCGGCAGGACTGCGGCTCCAGCTATATTAGACCAGTAACTTATATCGATTATGAAAAATTCATTGCTGCAATACAACTTAAATGAAATGATAAAAACTGTAAATTGTAAAAATACCTTGTAAAAAATAAGTTCAATTTTTTCAAGGTTTTTACCATTTTATTCGAGTGCATTAAAACGAATGAATTTTTCACAACATAAGTTACTGTAATGATAGTTCCACTTTTTGTAAGTAAGAAATATTGAAAAAAAATGCAAACTTTGATATTGTATATATCTCCATAACTATTGTTATTAGGCCATGGTTGCTTGAACATTTTAGACTCATAATATAGTCAGGAATCTACCTGCCAAGTTTCTGCTGCTAACTCTGGTACACCCTGTATATGTTACGAACAGAATTTACAAATCAGCCCTGAAGAGAGCTTGGGCTTATATTTTGTGTGATATTTATCCTTTATGAAGAGGCGACCTGGGCACTGTACCGATGTCGTCAATGCGTTACTATTTTTTGTTGAATAAATTAATGGAGGGGGTAAAATTGTGCCCCCACACCGGACTGGCTGAGTAAGGACAGTGTAAATACCCATTCAAGCAAGACCATAAGGTATTCTAATAGAAAATAAATGTGCAAGTAGAAAAATCAGAATTCATTACTATTTCTAACTCCGGACCATCAACACCTCTTTCATTAGACGATACAGCACAAGTTTTCAGCGATCCACCCCTAAAACAAAAACAATCTTTGTTCCTGTACTCAACATATATATATCCCAGTAGTTTTTTTAATGCAACAAAGTTACAAGTACAAAAAGGACAGCATAGTAATAATATTGAAGACCTACAACAAATAGATGCAATGCAGCAGAAATGAGATAAAACAGTAACAACTCGAGTCAGATAAATCGTCGTTATGCCACCAAGAAATACTTTTACTTACATTAACAGAAAAAATTTCTTACGGCTTTTGTTTTTTTTATATACAGCGTAGGAGATATATTACGAAAATAACAATTTGACTTATCGCTTTTGAATGTTGCAAAAATCTTTTTCTTTTCCTTTGTAATATTTCGCGAGAGAAAATGCGGGAGAAAACTTCCTTCAGGAGTGCTTGACATCTTTATGAAATATGTCAAGTTATCCCCTTGAACAATATGTTATTGACATAACATTACATTATTATGAATAAATGATATTTGAAGCACAATATTCTTGTGGTCAGATTATTTTTGGAAATAAAAGGAATTGAGACGAAAATATTATGTCGTAATTCGATGAAATTTCGTGATACGACAATATTAGATGACATGAAAAAAGTTTTTTATTAACCTTAGCTTCCTACAGCATTTAACCGAAGTAAACACATGAGTTTGTAGTAAGTAATATTTCATTAGCTTAACAAAATGTTAATAATCATTCATGTAAAAAATGTTTTAATAATATATCAGACATTAATAAATACAAAATATTGCAGGAGAAAAAGCCAATATTTTTATCATTTTTATGGCGTTCTAGACGATTCCAATGTAACGTTTTAGTATGTGATGGAATATCTTGGAATCTTCAAGAGAGAGAATGTGGTCACGGACGACTAACCTTGCTTTGCGTGCGTAATATTCGAGTGTTTGCAGTCATGGATGACTGACCCTGCGTTGCGTGATGCCGTTGTATTGTTATCAGCATTTAGTAGGTTCAACATCTCATTACAATATTTCAACTCATTACTTATATTTAAAAACCATGTCAGCTATACCAACTATTATCATTTCATTTTGTCTATTATTTATTTTTGACTTTAATTACTTGTCTATGAGAAATCTCTTAGGACGCACTATTTGTAACTATTTTTTATTATGTATAAAATAATATTATAATTAAACACTCCCTATTTCACATACAAGAAAAAAATAATATATACTAAAGATTGTGAAGTGTGCATATTTTTAGTGCTACCACTGATGGTTAGCAATTAAGTATTTTTTCCAATTTTGCTCGTTTTAATAGCATTTTGTTAAAAACCTCTATTAATTAAGCAAATACGAGAGTAGTGACGTCACGTGTATCCTCCTACTGGGGAGTATTATTGTCTGAGAGGGAAAAACTCGGGATGAAAGGGGAAAATACCTCCTCGGAACAAATGCGACCCATTTTCTAATGAAAAACAGAACCGTTTGAAGGATTCAGGTCGGCGAAAGCTTTAAAAGCAACAAAAAAGGATTTTTTGTATTTTGTACAATACAGATTACAATCCGTTGTATTTTGAGATAATGGTTTTAATTGTTCGGGATTATTAAAAAATATTTTTAACTGGATTAAATACAAACCAAAATCTAAAAACATTTGTAAAAACAAATGCCAATCAATATATCAATTATGATTTACAAAAAAAGACATAAAAAAAAAAAGACATAAAAATGAAAAAAAGAAAGGAAAATTGTCTTTGAATAAGAGGGAAATGAACTATTAGTAGTAAGTTTTGTTGATTTTTACAGAGGCTGTGATTTGTGAACACAGATTAATTTACATATATCCTCGTACGACACGATGATAGGAAAAACAAAAAAAAATATGCTCATATTTTACGATAAGTATAGAAATAGAAAATTGTACACGGAACACGTGTAACGTAAATATTCTTACTAGGTATTTTCAAACTAAGCTAAACACAACATTTGATAAAAAAAGGACTTATTGGATTCCCGGAATAAAACTAGAAACACCAACCATTATAGATGTCTCGTAGAGACAAAGCTATATTTCATGTGGGGAAGTAGGTATACGGAAGTGTTTTTGGGTGTTCATAAGGCTTACTTACGACTTATCGTACAGCTAGCTTAAGTGATCACTTTACACAATATAGCATTAGAATACCTTCTGCTTTCAACGTGCCACGTAAAATGACGCCCTTTACGGGTCGACGTATTTTTTTTAATTAGAGAACACATATCATCTCACGCAAAAACTTATTAAATAATAACAATAATAAAATAACTCGTTAAAGTTTATTTTAATTTTTTTAAATTTATTTATACATACATAATTTTTTTTACAACAATGATAATTAACAGTTTCACAAGGTATTCTCTTCTACATGAGTATATTATTCATGAGTAGGAGAGAAGTATCATTATATTTAAATGTATTTTATAGTATTTAGTACTCACTATGTACATAAAAGTACACTATGTACAGAAAAATAATACGCAATAAATTTTTATTTTTATTTTATTTATTAATTAACGCCCTATAGGGCTTTTACAATAGAAAGTTAAAGTGTACATTAATAGAATATATAGTTTAAAGATAAAAAAAATAAAAACATGTAAACATAATAATGACATAAAGTGGAAAGAAAATACTTAAAATACAGATACAAATATATAAAGATAAATATAATATAAAGTAAAAAGCAAGTATATAACAAGCAGAAGCATAAGAATGACATAATATAAAAGAAATTCAAAAACAAAAAAATGTAATAATGTAGACTGAAAAGCAAAAGCACAAGCTTTGAAAATCATAATATAATAAAAAATATACATACAAATACAAATAAATTATTTAAGTCCAATTCGACATATACTAGTAATCTTTCAATACACCTTTCATATATGTTTGAATAATATAAAGTTATTGGCAAAGACGTCAAGTTGCTCGTATCTGTTTGCTAGTCTAGGAAGCCTTTGCAGTGGGGAATTAAAGAAGTATTTGGTAGCAGCAGTTTCCACGGCAATACCTGCATGACTTGTAGTTATGCGAGATGGAACACGCAAGCAGATACGTTCTAGTGGTTGAGGACAGTCGGTAGTACCATTAATTAGTTTGTGTAAAAATAAAAAATAAAATTTAAAAAAAAGTAAAAAAAAACATAATGCAATAATGTGGAACAACAATAAAAAAGTAATAATAAGCATAAAACATTTAACAGTGTGTAGTGTATCATTTCAAAAATGAATAAAGTAAGAAAAAATATAGTAAAATTATAAGCAAAGACATACAACAATAGTATGCAATAAATAAATATTAATAATCAAACAATCTGTTATTTAAGAAATATTTCGCAAGATTTAATGAACTTTATCATAACCACTTGAGTTTCTACTAAAACTTTCCAGTCACGAGAAAAAAATACTTGAAAAAATTAAAAACATCTCTAAGCAACAAATTGTTATTTTACGAACACAAAATTTAATTTTAAAAAATTTAGAAAGGTATGGAAAGATGATCACGTATGACCGTGATACTTGCAGTAAATATTTTAAATTGAACCATTAAATTCCCTCCCTCTGTACGGTCGAAAAATGCCTCCAAGTTATGACACTCCTGACCTGGTTTTAAAGGTTATCTCTTCAATGGCCTGGATTTAACTCTTACCGACTAATTTACTGTCAAGCCGTTTTCCCGCGAAGCGGATGGAATGCCACCCTCCCCTATGCGATTATTACATAGTCCACTTTTATAGACATTTTCCTCCGCACTTATCCATTGTTGAAAACTAATAAGGTCAAAGATTATTGACTTGATCGGGCCATGTCTTTTGCAGGCATTCTCTGAACTGCCTCTATGTTTTCAACGAATTAATTATTCAGATATTTTCTTCACTTGTATATTTCACATACCTACTCAAAATCATTTCAAATAGTTTAGATTTTTTAATAACTACCTGCAATCCATAAAAAATGACGGAATATTGGTTCGCGTCTTTGCTCTAGTATATATTTATAGTATCTTTTTGGCGATTCACGGAGAGGCAATACAGCAACATGCATTAAGCGGCCGGATCGGGTTTGCTGGCTCGGGGTTCAAGCCTCATCTCCGGTAGTTTTAATCGTGAATTCGAACAAATTTACGGGGATAGACACAGATGGACGGACAGACGGACAGATAAAGACAAATAAATTATTATGTTTGTTAATCATAATAAAAATAATAGAAAATTTATGTAGCAATATTTGTATAAACATTTCACCTCAAGCGAGTGGTAGCGGCGAGTTGCGAGAGGCCGGTGGTGCAAAGCGAGCGGTGATGCGACAGCGATATTCTGGAAAGTTCTTACGTACCGAAATAAACCGAAGCGAAATTAATAAGTGCGGAAATTGGATGGAATATTCTAGTGAATAGTGAATAAAGTGTTAAAGCGAATATAAAGTGTCTATTTACAAGTGATAAATTTGCGAAACAGTTTAATTTAAGGAAAAGCGTTACATTTAATAGTGATAAGTGACCGTGTACGTTTTAATAATTAATTATTCAGTAATCAATAAATCCTGTATTAAATCCCAGCGTTTTCATTAATTCCTCCCGCAGCCACGCACGTGACAATATTTATGCATTCCAGAAATGCTACATATATTTTAAAAGCTTTATTTATTACTTAGTGAAAAAGCGCCTAAGTTGCTGCACCTGGAGGTGATACTAAGAATTGACGGGACAAGGGTGTATACAGTTGGCCTTGAAAAATATTACCCTTACATGCGAGCCAGAGCGCCGCGACCTGGGACGTTTATCCAAGTAGCGCCACGCTGTTCTGCCAGCCATTGCGGGGATTTGCGGAACCCATGAATTACAAATTACTCTTCATTTACCGAGTCGAAAAAACACGGGACTTGTAAAACATTACTCGCACTTTTTATGACATAAAGCCCACTCACTTCACTCCGACCCCTCTAGGAAAACCTAATTCCTGCATTATCCAAAGTGCCCCCCGGCCAGGGCTGGCACCGTAACGAATTTTATTTTATTTTAATCTTAACAATATTAAATTGTTTATTTTTAATTAAATTTAAAATAAATTAAATTTTAATAAATATAACTGTTTCGGCGTGCTAAGCTATTATCAAATAGTTTTTAAGGCGATAAATTAAAATAACGCTTTACGCAAACTTGCAGAACCAAATAATGATAGTTGTTAAAATATGATTTATTTTAAATTTCATAAAAATAAACGCGGAGTTCGGCAAACTAAACACAAAAACCATAAATAAATTGTCATAGTGTAAGAATCTTGTCGGTATCCAATAGAATTCTGATACTAACGCCAGTGCTTAGAAGTGAAACCTTGAGCTGTCAGAAAAAAAATGAGAAAAGAATGCAGCGGAGATAAGATCATTTAGACAGACGCGACGCAAATCCATTATCCATTATACCATTATACCATTATAAAGTAAAGAATGAAGATATAAGGAAAGAATGTTAATATGATTTTCGAATAGTTCATAGAATTAGAAAAGATTGCTCAGATGGTTTGGGCATGCTAAGCGAATGAATGGTAAGAAAAGTATATATGACGCAACCACGATTGATGGCACCAAAAAGAGAGTGCGACGTGGTAACCAGATACTGGAAGATGGCTCTGTAAGAAGTCTCAACATTCGTCGAGCTTGTAATCGAAGATTTGTATGTCAGGAAGGAGGAAGAAGATGCTCTACTCTCTCTGCATAACCCTCGGCTAAGCGTAGTTGATGGTAAGTAATTATAAGTATCATCATGTTGAAAATCATACTGATACGTGATACAGAAAAACTGGCTTAAGAAATCAGTTGTGTTTATTTTAAAACTAGCTGTTCATATCCGGCTTTACACGTGTTAAGAATTAAGTTGAAAATAAATTTGTAGGGGTATGCAAAAGTTCCATTGTTTTCTTCTACCTCTTTCCAAAACCTGTAATAAAAAAATGTTTCCATTTAATCAAGGCTGGGATGGATGGGATATCCGGGAGAGGAATGTATCCTATTTTTTTCGCTGGGTCCTCAGGAATATGTATGCAAAATTTGGGTCCGATCGGTCGAACGGTACAGATTTGCATGGAAAATATATCAGGGGGAAGGGAGGGGTAATTCCGCCTATTATACCCGCCGGGTCTTAAATAATAAGAATGCAAAATTTGGGTCCAATTGGTCGAACGGTACAGATTTGCATGGAATATATATCAATATACAATAATATGATATATATTCCATGCAAATCTGTACCGTTCGACCAATTGGACCCAAATTTTGCTTTTAGGTTGTAGTTAATTTCAAATATTCAAAACCAAATTAATTAATCAATTAGAAAGACACACAGAAAAATCCAATCATTAAATTTCACGGAACTTTGCTCTGAAAAAATTGCAACTTTACAAATAAGAATGTGTTCTTGAATATCAAGTGTTCAATTTAAAAAAAAATTAAGTGTATAATGTTAAAGTGTGGTAGCAATTCTAAATCTTCAATAAGCCTTTACGACCCTTAATTTAAGAGACTTGTGTTAGCTAAAAGAAACAATACAAACACTTTTTACTCTCAAACGCGACCAGCCCTTGGTCCTCTCCGCGGGGGGGTAGGTACCCGCCGGGCTGCTAACGATAATACGAGCGGGGAACAACCACAATCATGATTAAATTGTTTTTCCCGCCAGAAACGCGCGCCCTTTTTGCGTTTATTATTTTCGAAATGATTCGACTTTTGTTTTATAACTCGTATTAACGGGATCGCTTCCTCTCCGCGGATGAGCCGCCCCCGCGTAGGGGAGGCGGCGGAAGACTTGTATGACGCGCGCGACATTCGAGGGTGAAGATGACTTGCGGCCGCTCTGCGCTTTAATTTTATTTTATTTTAACTGTAATTTTATATATAAAACTGGTGATCCGACACGGCTTCGCCAGGTATAGTTTTTTCCACGTCTCATTTTTTAAATTCGTCATATCTTCAAAGATGTTTAATTTAATGAATTGGTGTCGGAAATGAATTTGATCTGGATACATGCTAAGGGTTAATGAGATGTTTGATTTGATAAGGATTAATACTGAATTTGTTAAAATATAATATCTTAGCTGTACGTTTGACGACATTTTAAAGACAAAAATGGTTAGTTTAAATTATCCTTAAAATATAGATATATACTACTGAGATAAACGAATGAAACCGTTTTAAAAGATAATTGCACATACTAGATTACAATTACAAAGACAATGATAGATAATCGAAAGGTGATAGCCTCCGACCTCAGCCGGAGGTCGATGACAGACTGACATGCCCATCCAGGGTGTGGGCCGGTTTTTATATGATTTTCGAACAAAGAAGTTTCGTGAAGTCTGACTGTATGGGTGTAGATATTTTAAAGAACACGATCATTTTAAAGTTTATAAAACTTTGTATAACTTCAATGTGAAGCGATTCGTAAACATAACGTAACCAGAACGTAACAAGCCTGTCTCGATACAGATTTCTCTGGTGAGACAGGCATAGTCCAACCAAAATTTGTATAATTTTAATATAGAAATTATTAAGTAAATAAATAAAATAAAAACACAAATAAAGTTCAAAAGGTTAAACTAAAAGTACACAGTATGAATTAAAAAATGGTGATTCGATTAAATTCATGTCCATAAATAAAGTTAAAATAGTTTTAAGTGTTTCATTTGCCTCCCACAGCCATGATCCCATGACTATTTTGTGCAGATATATTTGCTCATACAGATTTTATTTTATTTCTTTTTATTTTATTTTATTTATCCATGGGAAACTAACAGTACATATAAAAATCAGATTACACATGATTATTGACTAGTATAGATACCATCTTACAAGTTTCCACAGAATTAACATGTTATGTATTAACATATAGCAACAATAACTTAAGTTATACAAAAAATGAAAGTTTTAAGTTGCGAACAAACTATGAAAGTCAAAGAATTAAAGGTAAAAGGGGAATAAGGAATGGATGGGAAAGGACAGGTCTACTTAGTAAAAAGAGATAAGAAGAAGAAGAAGTGAAAAAACCCATAAAAAACAAGTTTTTATTATACTCTCCTTCTCATTTACTAGTGGAAACTGGTTTGGCGCTTAACCTACGCGTTGGGCTTCGGTCGAGCGACGCTACGGAAGGGAGTAACAAAAAATTTCAAAAATCACAAATTTTACTATGATTAGGTTCCGTGTCCACCATACGCGTTGATATATTTTCATACAACTTAGTAAGTTGTATAAAAAAACCATTAAAAATTTGAAAAATCCAAAAATTTATTGATTTTTTTTAACGAAAATTTCATAGATCTTCTTGATCGTCGCTACGAGTCTGCTTGCAAAGTTTCACCTCGATTGGATCACGGGAAAAGGGTTAAAAATCGATCCAAAGTTTTTTCGTCAAGCAAGCAGACGCCACGAGTTAATATAAAGGGGGTAAAAAAGTAATCTATAAAAAACAAGTTTTTATTTTACTCCCTTTCTTTGTAAATTAAGTTAACCATCATATAATAATTGATTGACTGAAAATGAAACATGTCCAGACAAATATCTATGTCAAAAACCTTTAAAAATATCTCTTTATTATTTGATTTCTTCCTTCTTTCTTCCTGTGCTGTCATCTGTGAACCGATTGTCATAAATTTTCGAAATTCGTAGTGAAGTACCTATTATACCTACCGGACGGACGGAGTAATTCAAATTTAGAAAATATTCCGCGAAGTTATCGGGCCGTCGTTGCCAATAATCACACTTTTCTAATGATTCCAATGTGAAAAAACCAATAAAATTTCTAAAAATCCGAAATTATACTATAATTATTAATTTTTTTTGACGAAAATTTGATAGATCTTCTTGATCGTCGCCACGAGTCTACTTGCCAAGTTTCAGCTCGATTGGATCACGGGAAAAACGTTAAAAATCGATCCAAAGTTTTTTCACCCGGCAAGCCGGCAAGCAAGCAGACGCCACGAGTTAATATAAAGGGAGTAAAAAGGTATATGTATAGCATAAAGATATCTGATCAATACATCTGCATATATATATAGGATATATTATTCAGGAGGTAGCGCGATTAGACGAGGAACAAGTGTCTTTTTCTCTTTTACGCAGACCCTAATGAGATGTCCTCAGAGGATGGGTTAACTTTATTTCCCTAAGAGCCTAAAGAGAAAAATAACAAAATTTGTAATGGATGGCATTTAGTATAACCTAGCTTCACCAAAGGATTTAATAATAATCTAGCTTCACCCTATATACACAATTATACGAGTATATAGAGTGAAGCTAGATTATGAGTCTAAAATATTCTAGAAATCATGATATAATATATCGTAATATCAGTAGTTTTGGAGTTATGCAATATCAACGTTTGCATTTTTTTTCAATATTTCTGACTTTTTTTTACAAAACGTTGAACTATCATTACAGTAACTTATATATCAATTACGAAAAATTTATTCGTTTCAATACAAATTCAAAAAAATAATAAAAATCCTGCGTAAATTCCAATTTTCGTGAGATGGAATTGTAAGGTTTTCATATTTTATTTTACTTATATTAAAGGAACAAAATATTTAATATTCGATATAAGTTACTGTAATGACAGTCTAATGTTTTACAAAAAAAAAATTCAAAAATATTGAAAAGAATGCTATTTGATGTAGCATATCTCCTTAGCTATTGATATAAGTCATGGTTACTTCAACTCGTTTCAACCGACTTCAGTCGGTTTTCGACTCATAATTAAAGGAGAAAAGTATTGTTGTGGATTATCTCTGCTACATCCTGTATAAAATAGTAAAATAAAAACAAAGTGGAATTGACAAACAGAAGAAAAAAAAATCACACCGATAAATGTCATTCGCTTTCATTATTTATAATTATTAAACTAAACTGGTAGAATTTAATAACCAATTTTGTTCACTAAAAAGTCAACGCTGTAAACATCAAAAATGTAATGAAATATTTTCAGTTTAAAATTTTATTAAAATTAAACACCTCTCGCTCCTATATTATTATAATTAAACAAACTCTCCCCTATATTAAACGATGAAAGTATTTCTGGAGATCTATAAAACCTTATTTATAAATATAATCCTGAAGTGCCACGTCCGTGGGGGTTTCTCTGTGAAAGTGAGGGCAGATGGACAATTAATGGAAGTGTGAATAGTGTAAAGGTCAGGGTTGGCCACATTAAACCTCAAATGAAATATACCTTTAAAAGGATTATCGGTTTGAAAAAAGGCGTAATAAGGTATATCATCTGAAAAGCAAAAGATGGGAGAAATAATGTTTCATTATATATGGATGGAAAGGCATGCGTCAAGACAATGAATTTTCTAATGCTGTATACTATGTCGAGATTTAATTATATTTAAATTTAAATTTAAATTTCAATCTCAAGTTTTTTTAATACAACATTTACATTACAAACAAATATGTTTAATTCGTTATTATATTAACAATATTAACAAATGAGAAAATATACAAACAACAAAATATCAAACGTATATAAATTCATTCATATCTAAGGTGTAGGAGAATCCTGCTTTGGAAAACCCTCTCAGAGACATGGAACAGATCAATGTTCAGAGTAATATTGTTCAGCATAGCAATAGCTCTTCCAACAGGCATAACCCTTGGCAGGTTGGTCCCGATGTGAAACAATCTATGCTGACGCTGCCTTAGGTAATTATCAGGAACATACAAACCAATGCTCCGCATAATTTCAGGATTATCGATCATAAAGCGCAACAGTATTAAAAATGTGAAATCAGATACACACTCCTTCTAGTCTCTAAACTATTGCATACCCTGGAGGAACTCGGTTGGGTAAAGCCAAGGATAATTTCCGTACATTACAGTACAGTACAACTGATACAATAAGAGTGTCCCTATAAAAAGCGTTTATAATAAAATACAAAAATTTTACATTCAGTGAAACAAATAACCTTTGATTTTGTGGTGATTAATAATATTATTAATAAAAATGTCTCGTATATATTGAAAATATTGACATATTTCAGTGATAATGGTCTCTTCGTCAGGATGCAATTAGGCATGAAACATATTGACACTTTCTATATGAAAACAAAGTACATTTTTATAAATTATATAAACAAAGAACCAAAAAAATAGCTTTTAAATATGCAGATTTTACGTCCACTTATTAAGACTGGAATGTTTAACATAAGAACAGAACAAGGTTGAAATTTGATCTCTCTATAATATAACTAACTAACTAACTTACCATCACGCTGTTTCTCCTTGGGGGTAGGCAGAGAAAACAGAGCGCCATACTATTCTGTCCTGACATAGAACTCTCGCCTCATCCATATTCATACATCTTCGCATGCAAGCTCGCCGATTGTTGAGGCTTCTAACAGGACCATCTTCCAGTATCTGGTTAATCTGGCCGTACCACGTCTTCCGCGGTCGTCCGCTCTTTCTGGCGCCATCAACACTTGCATTACATATCTTTCTTACCATTCTTTCCTCATTCATTCGCTCAATACGCCCAAATCATCTGAGCGACCCTTTTTTAATTCTATTAATTATGCTAAAATCAGCTTTGCATTCGATTCTAATATCTGTATTATTTACTCTATCATTAATTGATTTGCCACACATACACATCTCCACTGCATTCAATCTACTTTCGTTTCTCTTCTGCCAGCTCCAGGCTTCGCTTCCATATATAAGACCAGTAAAAATGCAATAAAATATATAAGCACTCACACACGAGTATGAAATCTTCCTAATTCTTTCAACTAGAGCCAGAAAATTTCATTTAGATTCTAACATTCATACTTAAAATACGATTCTTTTTCAATACGAATGGTATGGTCTCAATTCATAAAACCTTTAAAAAACCCTTCAGACGAATTAAGCTCGACGTGCGATTAATAGATGTCGCTAAACTCCGGCAGTTCGGAGCGGTAAAACAGTGCTGACCACTCCACACAGAAATGTCCAATAGTTAACTCTGCGGGGGTCGTGTAGTGGCGAGCTGGGTGGCGGGGAGGGTGCGGGTTAATGAAAAGAACGGTCAGCCAGTCAAAGGATTGTAATTGCTCTGAAGGCTCAAAAAGTAGGGTGCACAGGTGGTCGGGGCTAATGATTTCTTACAGCTACCTGCAAAAAATTATATTGATCGGTAAAATATATTATTAGTATTTGCATTTAGGATGAAACTTGCGAGAACTTAATAGGATTTTGATATTAATCAAACATCGATAAGAGACATTACGACCGCATTGCGTTCTTACAAAATAATCCTTTCAGTTCATTCAAAACGGATAATTCTAACCTTTTATCTACGTAGAGACACTATTAGGTTATTATCTATTTTATAATGTGTATTTCGAAACAGTACGATCGTGATCAGTAAGAGTATTTTAGTTTAGTATCTGAATTAGAACTTATATTAGATGGTTTATTAATTTTAGTTAGATTCAAAAAAAATTTGTTGGTAGCTTCGGTTCGGTGAGCCAAGGCTCAACCACATTATACACGGTTAGGTTAGGTTTATCACAGTACGAGCTAAACTCGTTATTTGGAAAAGGGTGATGGGTCACAGCGGAAGAATGCTCCTCCTGCACGTGTTTAAGACGCATTTATACCGCAGTTGAAGTATTTATTATTGCACGGTTAAATCCCCTATTACAGAAAACTTTGTTTAAAAGGAAAGTAAGTGGTAAAAGAATCTTAGGAAGACACCGCATCTCATGGATGTGTAGCTGGAGGGACTGGTATAAGTGTAATTCGACTGAGTTGTTCCGTGTGGCGGTAAATAAAGTCGTAATCCCCAGAAAGATCGCCGATCTCCGATAGGAGACGGCACCATAAGAAGAAGAAGAAGAAGAAGAAAATTTGTGAATTACTCTATACCACCCCGATCTGCTTATTACTTGATAAGATCTATGCAGCATAATTGGAAGAAAATTGAATAAGCGTTAGTAGTTTATGTATTGTTAATTGTTAGATAATTAATTCAAGCATTTATTAAAACTAGCAGCAAGCAATCGGCTATCGCCGAATGTAGATATCAATGGCCGGCCCAACATTTTTTTTTCGTATTTCACAAAACAAAACAATCACATTTTAAAAAGGATATTCTAGAACTATATTTAAAGAAAGATCTATCAAATACAATTTATTTGTAAAACAATAATGGAAAGTCACACAAATTTTTCATTTTTGGGGACAAATTTCCTATAATGAAATATTTGTTTTTTATGCCGTGTCCTCAAATTATTAATGCTCTGGTAAATATAAAATAAAAATAAAGATACACGATGAATAAAAAACGATATTCGGAATGCGACGTTCTAACCATAAAGAGATGAATATGACACTTGGCCAATATATCATAGACAATTTATGTACTACATATTTCCATAATATAAAGTATGTGACTTGATTCAAACTGGAATACAACATTTTTCAAACACAAAGTAGCTTTTTAAAACAATGAAGAGAACATAAATATTTCCATAATTCTTCCAGTGTTTGACATATGCTGCGCATGCGCCATGACAGCTAGATTGACCAGTAACAAAATAAGAGTACGCATGTGATGAAATTCACTGACAATTTTAAAATACATATATATGTATATTATAAATTAGTAAACGTGTATAAATATTGAATACATTATTTTTATAAGGGATTAGTAGATAATATTTTATGTGTATAATAATTCTACACATTTAATATTATCTGCATGTATTTTAAAACAATCTGTACTGTACATTCATATTATAAGATACAATATTATTTAATAAAATATTGGTACTGTGTAGCGAAGGGAAAAACTATATTTCAAAATGAAGTGTACAACACACACACGTTCACCAATTTGAAGACTACAAAGTGTACACTACAATTGTAGTAAAAACTACTTGAAGTGAAGTAATTGTAGTACTACGAAATGAAGTGAAGTAAATGAAGTGAAGTGAAGTGAAGTCATTGAAGTGAAGAAGTGAAGTAAATGAAGTGAAGTAATTGTGATAATAATAATGAAGTGAAGTAATGAAATGAAGTAATTAATATAATAAAAATTTGGCGACCTAACAAAAAAAAAAAAAAGGTCGCCAGTCAGATTTCTTCATTTTCATCAAAAAATTTTCAATCCATGGGGGGAGGGGGGTTGTTACAGTTTCCAGAAATTTCTTCGTTTAGCTACATCAACTTCCAAAAGTTGATGTAGCTAAACGAAGAACTTCCACGTAAAAAATGCACTGTTTAAAGTATGTTTCTCATACTTTCGATAACTTTAAAGTGTATGTACTTTGTAGTGTTCGCTTTGATATGAAGTGTACTATTTGAAGTTTATACTTTCAATTTCTTTGATGTTTGTAGTTTGTAGTGTGCACTACACATCAAAGTGTGCGAAGTGTGCACTTCAATGTAGTGTAATACTACATTGTAGTAGTGAGTACAGAGCGGACCCATCACAAGTACTGTGTGCTGTACATTAATTAGGCGGTCCGATGAGACTTGGTCTAGTGAACCTTATTAATTTAGCGATCCCGATATTTTGCTCCTTGGGACCTCAAATCCAATTAGGAAGGGTCAAATGGCGGCGAGCGAACTCATTCATAAATATATTACATCATATTGTAAACGAAGCGTTTAATTAATTACCAATATTAAAAGCTAATCACCTGCATGTTTGTACCGCGGCAGATATTTCAGGCTATATTTTAGCATAAATTATGACGTCATATCTCGCCCCGAGAGAACATTTTCCACCCCCATTACCTTTCCAAAATATGCATTCTGAGATAATGTGGTTTAAGCCATTAAACGCCGCTACCAGTTCTCGTAGTTCAATTTTCATGAAATTTGAAAAAAAAAAATTTTTTAAAAAAATCATCAAATAAATATTGAAAAATCTTTTGATTTGGAAAATATGAGGTGTTGCATTTTCGCAATGACAGTGAAATAGGGGGTAAACGATAAAAGTATGAATAAAAATTCTTGCATTTTGCAACATGACAATCATATCCTTTGCAATATGTCACAAAACTATCATCGGCTTATAGAAATCTAGTATTCTAGTATAAATCTACAATATTCGGTAAATAACTGGAACCACCGAGAAGCGACGAGAACCTTTTCCTAATCACTAGAATAATCCAGAGTGTAATAAAGAAGTGAACTAACGGGACAATGAGGGGAAAACTTTGGATGGCAGCCGTGCGGCCCAATTCTGCTTTGCAGTGCTGGGTTGCACGGTTGCCTTTAGCATTAAAAAATGCCAACCTGACGGCGAATGAGTAGGACCGATATAGGAGCTTTTGCTTATAAAATGGTCCTGGGTAAGCGGTGGGTCTGCCCTCAATCCAGAGTGTACGAAAATATCACAATTGCGTAAAAACATGAAACTGTATGTACCACGGCGTAAATTACTAGCGAAAATACCATCATTTCGATATAAATAGCACGGATCTAGGCAGCCGCGCAGTCGTCGTGTTTGACAGTTCGTGTGGTGCGAAGTCGGCCGTTAACTTCGAGAATATTTGTCGGATTGACATGAAATTTTCTGTGTACATTGCGAAAATGAAATAAAAAAAAAATGATTTTTTGGAAATCCTGACTGCGTACAACGCCTTAAGTTTTATAGACATTTTCGGGTCACACAAGATTCCTGTTACGGATATAAATTTCATCGATTCCTCATCTATTCTATGGTCAACATCTGCTGCACATGCTGTGAATGAGTGAGTCCAGATAATTTAATGCATCACAGTTGGCTAATGTTCTCCCATCTAGTTGCATTGCAATCAGTTGAGTTACAGCATTTGTGTTTTCAAATGCAAGTACAAATATTTAGTCCATGCTCCAGGATTTTTCGGCACCTTTCAAAACCATTGTGTGTTCTTAGAAAATATGTATAAAAATAGTTTATATTTACCTTAAAATTATACAGATAAATTGAGGTATTAACTCTTACCTGCAAAATAGCTAAAAATAGTTTGTATCCTTTTAAAGAAATCTCGGATCAAGAGTGATTTTCAAGTCTTGTAATTATTTAAGGGATTCCTCCCTTCGCCGGGCCAGGCAGTACGAGGCGAGACAGAAATTAATGGCGAGGTTCAGGCAAGGGGCATCGAATAACGATAGTTTTAGAGAGGAAGCCGTCAGACTGGCAGAAGGCTCTGGAGAGAGCCTTCGAACCGTTATTGCAGGATAATTACCCTCACTCTCGAATTACGGGATTTTATCAGCAATTTCCAAAGAAATACTTGGTTTTATTTCTTTCCGGAACACGCCTTCGTTTCTAATTAATAACTATTGATTGCATTTCGAGTAGCGATTCAGAGAGCTGAGGCGAAATGAGTATTTTAATAGTAATTTTAAATCTATCTATATACAGATGTATGTCTATCTGATCTCTTATAACTGGGCCTTGGAGCAAACGCTCAATAAGTTTCTCGCAATTTTTTTTATAGTTCTTTATATGTATTTCATTTTATATCACTTTAAGAATGTCTTGTGATTCAATTATGTGATATTATATTGAATTAATAATAATTAATGATAAAAAACTAACGTTGATGTTATGTTACTATCAGATTAAATAAATATAAAAAATATAACTTGTTGCTCTACAACTAAATACTGTCCTAGTGGTTAGTGGTTTAAGTCTATTTACATGACCTCTCTGGCCAATATCCCTATATTCTAGGCATATGTGGCTCTAAAGATAAACCTTGAAATGGGCTCTGATATGTAAATATTCAAAATAATATTATTTGTTTTATGGTGATCTAGACCCTATAGTGTGGACGGGCCGCTAAGCGGGAGTCGGTAGAGCAACGCAGCGGCAGCGAAAACTTCTTTGGTTTATTTTTGTAAAACGTATTTTACCTTAAGTCTGTATAAAATTCTTGTACCTAATATGAGGTCCTTACATACGAAATTGGCGTTTTGCCGTACTGGCAAATTTGATTTCAAATATCTTCTCTTTGGTTAGGAATTCCAAATCCAAATTTATACAGCTATTTACTTGTGTATTTGTGTTTTGAAAAGTATAATTCATTTGTTTTTTCCTCAATTGTTTTTTTCTTTGCGTCACTCAGTTTACAAAATGAAAAACTTGAAATATCGCGTTATTTACGAGTACGAGTTCCACCGTGGTACCAGTGCTGCAGAAACGGCTCGAAGGATTAATGATGTGTATGGCGACGGTGCCGCAAAATAAAACACAGTGCGTTTTTGGTTCCAACGTTTTCGTTCTGTAAATTTCGACCTGCAAAACAAGCCCCGTGGACGGCCGGAGACCAAAGTTGATAATGAAGAATTGAAGCCTATTTTGGAAGCGGATCCATCGCAAACCACATCCGAGTTAGCTGCAGGCTGCGGTGTTAGTGATAAAACTGTTTTAATCCACTTGAAGCAAATTGGTAAGGTGAAAAAGCTTGAAAGGTGGGTACCTCACGAATTGAGTGAATCAAATCAACAAACGCGCGTTGACTGCTGCGTTGCATTACTCAACCGGCACAATAATGAAGGGATTTTAAATCGAATCATTACCTGTGATGAAAAGTGGATCCTGTACGATAATCGGAAGCGCTCATCGCAATGGCTGAACCCTGCCGAACCAGCCAAACCATGCCCCAAGCGAAAATTGACTCCAAAAAAGTTACTTGTGAGCGTTTGGTGGACTAGTGCTGGTGTCGTTCACTACAGCTTTCTTAAATCTGGCCAGATGATTACGGCAGATGTCTATTGTCAGCAACTGCAAACCATGATGGAAAAGCTAGCTGCTAAACAACCGAGGCTGGTTAATCGCTCTAGGCCACTGCTGCTTCATGATAACGCTAGACCACACACTGCACAACAGACGGCTACCAAATTAGAGGAGCTTCAATTGGAATGTCTAAGACATCCACCATACTCTCCGGACCTTGCCCCAACAGATTACCATTTTTTTCGAAATTTGGATAACTTCTTGCAAAGGAAAAAATTCAACTCCGATGGGGCAGTCCAAACCGCCTTCAAAGATTTTATTGATTCCCGTCCGAATGGTTTTTTTAGTAAAGGGATCGATGAACTACCTACGAGATGGCAAAAGTGCATAGATAGCAATGGTACATACTTTGATTAAATAAATATATTATAATAAAAAAAATCGGTTGAAAAAAATGTTCCTCCCATACTAAACGCCAATTTCATATGTAAGGACCTAATATAATACTGTAAAAGCCCACTAGGGCGTTGATAGTAAAAAATAAATAAATATGCATATATATATTTTTTTAATTTAGATCTGTGAGGGTGGTCATGATAAATTGTAACGTGACTGTACATCGCAAATGTTAAAAGTGTACTTTGACTATACCAATTCGCCAAGTTCATTTCGCTCACTAATTGTTTTGGTCGAGTGGAATCAGTTGACTGGAATCGAACCCGCGTCCCGGCGTGCCGACGCGACCGCGCTCCAGTGACAGCAAATAACTACAAACGGCACAAGGGCTCTTTATTATTTACAAAGTGGCCCGGCATAAGGCGGAATCGGCTCCATTTCCATGCCGGCCCCAAACCCATTTCCGGGAGGAGTGGGCTCCACGAGATCGGTTGACCGGATTGATTGGAAGCTGGGGGTAGTTCGGACGGTATCGGGGTGGCTGGGGGATGGCTGGGAGGGAGCCCTCCAGAGACGGTAATGAACGTGTGAAGGGAATGATATACGCCCGGGGCATTGAAATTTCTCGAATCCGGGGAGCTGCGATAAACGAATTTTGCCATGTCGATCATTTATGATACGGGAATAATTTGAGACGTATCTGTTGTTCACGACGCGAATCGCCGGGAATCTTGGGTGAGAATTACGGAAATAAGAGAAGGTTGCCCGGATGGGGATATGGAGAGGTAATATGGAAAGAATGTGTTTTATGGGGGGTGAAAGAGGAATAGGGAACACAGTTAGAAGCAGCTCTGCAGCTTCCGTACCAGAAAAAGTTAACCTCCGTCGAATCAACGGGCATCGTAAAGAAAAATAGCGGTCTCTGTTTAACGGTGAATCCGAATGTTTTGTCTTAGCTAGCCAACTCGGTCACCAGGGAGGTCGCTGCAACGGCACACGCATCGGGCAAATAAGTGTAAATAGTTTTCGAGATACTTGAGCCTTGCCCGTCGTTTCGACGGATGGTTAGCTTTACCGTTAGTTTTTTTGTTTGAGTGCGCGTGTATATTTTTGACATAAGTTGTGTTGTAGATTTTTACCATATCTTCATTAAATAATGATGCGATATCGAAGTTAATAAACCAAGAGTATAGTTTCGAAGACCAAGATGATGCGTCCACCAGTGAGACGGAAAACTTTGTGCTGGAAGACGATGTCCAAAGTGACGAAAATTATGGGCCATCTAATTCCGAAGTCAAATGAGTACACCTCGAGACTTATCATCAACTGTGGAATAAGTTCTTATAGAAATTCTAGTACTCTTCCAGGTTCCTCACAGACCAGCGTCATTAAATTGCCTCAAGGGAACATACGAGGTAAAAACCATTTTGTTTAGTCTACCAGTGGGCTAGAAATTTATTGCACGCAAAGAATTTATGAAAACACTACACTTTCGACTTGTGGAGCCTTGAATGAAGGCAAGATTGGTAAAAACAACAATGCCTACGCAAAAGTGAAAGATAAAATCAAGAGTGTTCTTTCAGCGCAACTATCCATTAGTCAAGACCAATAATCATCAGGCCAAGCTCTTTTTAAGGCTTGAAAAATAAAGAAGAGCTATCAACTTCTTCAAAACAAGAAAATCATAAAAGAAAAACGTGCGAGAACGTGGCACTACAAGAAAAAGCGTATAAAATTATTTGTGCCAAATGTAAGGTAGCGATGTATGTCGAACATAAGATTGATTTTTGTACCACATGCTATATATATAAATAAGTTTTTTATTTTAATTACTTTTTTATATCATCTTAATTGCCATAAAATACCAATACATAGAAAGTTATATTATTTTTTCTAGTTGATTTTGTATGTTAGAGTTTATGAAAAAATAATGATCTTTTTTTCCAGAAGTTTTAGAAATTTTACTATAGTTCTTAAATAAATAAGTAAAATTTAATGTATAAGACGTTTTTTTATTGAAAAACCTTTAACTTTACGATATTGTAAAGTATCACGTGCATAAAGTTTATATATTTTGCAAAAAAGTACTTTTTCAAGTACCCGTCGTTTCGACGGATGGTTAGCTTTAATGGGGTGCGCCCAAACGTTAGCTTTCTAGGGTTAAGAAGAGAAAAGTTGAAATCAAAATAGAATTAGTAATATTTTCAATGTATGTACTGAGAACACAATGACTTGTCCATGGATTAGTCCACTGCGGGATTATTATTTTTTAATCAAGTTATTTTTTATATTACATCAGTCACAGAGAGGCGAAGCTATTCATATGATATATGTGTATAGAAATCTTTTATATAATAGCCCAGGGCCTACAACCTATATAAGCTGGCTTAAGTCTCTGAAGGAAGTTAAAAAATTGATGTTTAGATGTATTCTATTGCATACGTGTTGAAAGTAAACAGGATTGGGTGGATAAAAGTGATATCTAAAACATAATATGCAATGATTGTGATGCTATATATATATATATATATATATATATATATATCGGATTATGTGGTAGAGATATAGGCACAAGAATTAAAGAACATCTAAGAGAATTCAGGATAGTATTCGGATATTTAACTATAACTGGTTGCGGATATTTTATATGAACCGTATGTTTTTCCGAAAAACGATTCTCGACGTTTCGTTGAATGCTTATTCAACGTCAACGGAATCTCTGTCCCTTTTGATCAGATTTGACAAGACAAAAATCTTATCGACAGAACCGCACCTTAAACCCAGATTAGTGAGGGAGTCCATTGAAATATACAAACATCCCAATTTCAATAGAAATGACAGTAACAAACTATGAAGTATTTGGCGCCCTGTTCTTACGACATTCATTCAACCCTTGAGAAACGTCGCAGTAAAGTACTCCGACGTAACTAGTACATATTGCGCACTGGCGACTTCTATTGTAGAAGAAGTGAACACTCCACAACAAAGTGCTTATAATTTACGGCCACGAAAGCAGAAATCAGTTCGCCCTCTACCTCCGCGGTCAACGAAAAGTCGAGAATCGTTTCTCGGTAAAACATACGGTTCGTATAAAATATCCGTAACCAGTTATAGTTAAATATGTCTAACGACCGTAATAACAACCTTAACTCTTTAGTATCCGGATACTCTGAGATGGCAGACTACTGCATTGAAAATGATCACTATTTTAATAAAAATAATGTTAGGGTCCTACATCTAGAGCGAAGGGTCGTAAACTGGATGCTCTAGAAATACTAGAAATTGATTGAGCAATTAAAAATTGTTTTTGGCAAAGAACCAAAAACTTTTTTGTGCCTTTGTGGATCTCCGAAAAGCGTACGACAGAGTGATAAGATGAAAGTTAAGTTATGGAAGGTTTTGTCTGAATACGAGGTGAAGAGTAAACGCATACAAGCAATTGCATCCCTGTACGAAGGAAGTACTTGCGTGAGAATTAATGGGGCATTCACATCATGGTGTTAAACAGGGATGCGTAATGTCACCATGGCTTTTCAACGTGTATATGGATAATTGTATGAAAGAACTAAAGGAACTAAAAGTTGGCGCGAAAATGGACGGACTCACCTTATCCTGCCTACTATACGCAGACGACGCAGTATTAATGGCTAACAGTGAAGCTGATCTGCAGTGCCTGGTTTCCAGGATGTCCGATGTATGCATGCAAAGTGAACTTCTGATGAATGTCAGCAAATCGAAAGTAATCGTATTCGAGAGAGACGAAAGAGAGACTTAGTGTGATGTAATTGTAAACAATGAATGCTTAGAACAAGTGAACGAGTTTGTGTATTTGGGAAGTATGTTTAGTAGAGACGGCAAGGCTGAGAATGATATGGAAAGGAGAGTGCCTGCGTAAAACAAAGTTAATGGTGCTCTAAATGCAATTATAGTCAATAAAAATCTGTCAAAGGAAGCAAGACTAGCCGTACATAATGGCGTTCTAGTGCCAACCCTAATGTATGGAAGTGAAGCCTGGAATTGGCAAAAGAGGAATGAAAGTAGACTGAATGCGGTAGAAATGCAGTCACTAAGACGCTTGAGTGGAAAATCTTTAGTCGATAGAGTAAGGAATGAACAAATTAGACGTGAATGCAATGCTGGCTGTAGTGTGGTAGATAGAATAAATAAAGGAGTGCTGAGATGGTTTGGTCATGTAGAACGTATGAACAAGGAAAGGATGGTTAGGTAAATATATGAGGCGAGTGTTGAAGGCAACAGAAATAAAGGGCGTCCGCGAAAGACCTGACACGACCAGATACTATTGAGGATGGCCCTGTTAAAAGCCGCAACAACCGTAGAACTTGTATGAGAAGATGTATGAATGTGGCCGAAGGAAAAGTGGTGTGCCAGGATAGAAGAGTGTGGCGTTCAATCCACTCTGCCTACCCCTACGGGGAAATGGCGTGATAATTACATAGTTAGTTAGTTAGGTAATTAAAAATAAAAATAACTTAATAAACATTCAAATACCTGCGTCATCCCCATTACTAAAATAAGTATTAGTATACGTTGTGTATAAATTATTATGTTGATCAAGATATTCCAATCTTTAAATGAAACAGTGCTTAATTAATTAATATTCAAATTAATGATAAAGTTTTGAAAATATGTATTATTCAAGTTAGATAGGTTAGGTCGACGAATTTTAATAAACTGTCAAAAATGGCGGACTTTCTATGTCCACAAATCTTGTAATCAATATTTGGAACAAAAATCGCTTTAAAATTTGACAAAGAAATATATTTCGGATGACAATACAATAATCGTTATTTAATTTTACAAAATCAGTTTAATTATTTGACGTTAACACATACTACTATTTGAATGAACTCACTGTACCTTATTGCTGAAATTATAACATCCTTAATTTGTCTCAGTTTTTCACATAACTTCAATTAAAATTTAACTTGAGCAACACAAAAAATGAAATTATGGCAAAATCTTAGTAGGTACGTTTGGAATTTTGTGTAAACGGCGCTATCTGGTAGCGATAGTTTCGTGAGTGACGAACATTGTTAATAGAGATTACTGATTACTGTAAACGATTGATTACTGACATGTTCTTATAATAGAACATACTTGTAGCTAGTTATGTATGTATATGTTTACCTGTGTACTCTTTTCATTTTCATTCATTCATTACATTTTTATTGCAAAAAATATTAGGGGAAGAAAGGAAGTATTATGAGAAGAAAGGAAGGAGTAATTCTTGTGTATTCATTTTCGATACTTAAAAAATTTATCCCGATAATAATAATTTCATTGTCTATCTATCCGTAACTTCATGTAACGTCCGTTACTTCCTTTATAAATTTTCTTTTTTAAATAAATAATTTTTTTTTAAGAATCGACACCTAAAAGTACCGTCATTTTTGATGGGTAACACCTGGTTTTTAATAAAACTCTTGTTAAGCATTATATTCTGTGTATGTACATAAGTAGTTATTAGGTATCTCTAGCTATACTATGCTTGAAATTTACATTTTTAGTCACTTATTTAAAAAATAAGTTTTACCGCATAAAGGGACAAATTAAAATTTTTGAATACGAATGAATTTTCGAAAAGCTAATAAAACTTTTACATTTTTTAAAATATTTTCGAGTAATTTAATCATGTTTTGCACATCTTATTTCTACGAAATTCCACTTTTGCATTAATTGAAAATTCTTTTGCGATTTTAAAATATAATCATTCTTTATATTTTGCTTTTTTGACGTATTAGTAAATTATTTGTGTTTGATAAAAAACGGCGACGTTTTAACCATTTTCTAGAAAAGAAATATATATGAATAAATTAGTATGTAATTTTTTTCATCTCTGCTTCTTTTCAATTTTCTGATTCTCAGAAATAGATTATTTCTAAAAAAACATTCAATCTACGCCGGTTGATAAATTGTGCGATTCATCAGAAGACATATAAAGGTTGTTTTAAATTTAATAAAGTAAATTAAATTTAAATTTAACAATTATGAAAATATTTTTTTTCTCTTAATTTAATTTTGCAGTACAATAACAGTTAAAATATGTAATGAGTAATAGGTAAACAATAATATTATTGTTTATTTAGTAATACAATAACAGCTTTATTAATTTTTTTACAAGAATTAGGTGCATATCTATAACTAACAATTTTTACATTTCTTCTTAAATAGATTAAAATTACCTTTATTGACCTATTCCAATTTACCCACTTTCGTCTTAATCTACTAATTAATGATTTTAATGCTATAATTATTGTAAAAATGGTATAGAATTGTAGTGTATAAGATATATTATGTATTGTATAGTATTATTGATTGTATGTGTATTATTAATTATAGATTGTACCTACTACAGATTTTACAGATAAGATTAAGCATATATTAGATTTAGATGTATCATGGATTGTAATGTATATTATAGAATACGGAAATTTAAATATGTCAGTTGTTAAAATATTGTTGAATAACAAATGTAAAATACTAGTTTATTAACGTTAAAGTCATATTTACTAACATAAGAAATAAATAAATAGCTTGTTGGTGTAATAGTCATGACGCTCGCATAATGATCTGATGGTCGCTGGTTTGAGTCCCATTCCAGGACACCATTAAGTTAATCCTATCTCATAGCACAAGCGTTTAGCTTATTTTGAGAATAGTAAGAATATTAATGCGACATGCATTCCGTGTTCGCAACTCTATTAAAAAAAAAATCTACCCTAAACTGTCAGGCAATTGTTGAATACAAAATCAATTTTTACCAAAATGTCATTTTGGATCTTGTCAACAGATCGGGGCGTATAGGCATGCTGGCATTGAATTTAATTTAATTTTTTCAGACCTCCAAGGTTCCAAGACGTCATCTGCAGAAATCAGATTTTAATATTTTCCGAAAACACTTGACGCCTGGCACCGCAAAACGAATTTTATATCGGGCAGTGGAAAGTTTATATGAAATTCGATTAAAACTGAATAACCTTTAACAAAACATCGCGACACAAAGCCGTCTAGACGGGCCGCCTGCCTCCCTTTCGCGGAGCGAACTCACTTTTAAACCAAATTATAATATGTGACGTACGTACGCTTCCATTTATTTTTATTATTTTTTTATATTTTTTTATTACACTCATATTTTAGAATGATGTAATATACATATTTTTTTCGATATTTCTGGGTTGCTTTTTGCAAAACGGCGGCACATTCTCTGAAAATGTATATTTCGGTGTTTTTTTTTTTAAAAATGTGTTTTTTTTTATTCATTTGTATCAGAATGTATACTCTAGACTGCAACTTTTTAATAAAAAAGCATAAATATTCTACACAGAAAATTTTTTTTTTACGAGAATATGGGTTTTTATTATTCATTTTTGTCAAAATGTTTACTCTAGACTGCAATTTTTAGAGCAATAACATAGATAGATCATTTTTTATTATATAAATGTAATAAACTGAAAATTATTTACAACAATTAATAACATATAAGCATTAATCGATAGGCCACGGCCAAAAAAACATTTTTAGTGTCATAGGCGGCGCTAATTTTTGATGAATATTTATATGTACGCATAATCTGTTTTTTATACGTATAAAGTATACTTCATTATCTAGAATTCTTACTAAGGAAATAAAGAAATATTTAATATTAATAAAGTTATAATGTTTTAAATTTGCAAGAAATTTTTACGTTTTTCTTGATTTTAAAACGCTTTTCATAAATAATAATAATTTTTACTAAGATATGATTTTAGATAGTGTATTCTATTTATTCCCGTATTTTGGGGATCTACACACGTAATAAAAGTTAGTTCTTTTGGTAAAAACACCTTAATATATATTAAAATTAAAAATTACAATGTATAGAATGTGTCAATAAATGACGTAATTATAAAACAGAATCCCGTCGGCAGCGGCGTCATTTATTGGCGCATAATAGTCCAACTTTTTTCAGAAAATAATTCAGGAATATTGAAAAAAAAATGTGTTGCTTATCTCCATAACTATTGATATTAGGACATAGATGCTTGAACATTTTTGACTCGTAGTTTATTTAGCAATCTAACTGTAAAGTATTATGGACCAGCTCTGTTACACCCTGTATATTTGTAAAATTACAAATTTGTTACGAGTTTGGTACATTATACAAATCTACGTTTCTCTAGCGATTTTTACGGCTGTCTTATAAATTTACATATATTATATATAAATATTTACAGTTGTCGTGGTCAATCTAAAGGGGTGCTATAGCTTAAGTTATATAACTTATGACATTCTTTCAGAAAATGCGAATATTTAACGATAATTTATTTTAAACGTGTCACATCAATATTTTTACTATTTTATATTTTCAATCTGAGCTTAATGCATGTTCTATGAAAGTAGATTAACTTGCTGGTCACCCAGAATAGGATACGAACCATCGATCCTTGTATAACTAGAGAGGTTTAACCAATAGATCAACAAGCTACTCTATATTTTTTTCCACTCCACCACGCCAAGAGGCCCTATTACAGACGCGAGACACAACACAAAACAGCCAGGCTGAGTAAATGACACAATAATTATGACCTCCCCGGAAATCAAACCCGATACCCTCAGAACGAGAATCCAGTATCATGCCTACTGGGCTACACGCTCACCAGTAGCAATTTTGTTCACTTTTATATTTATTTTATTTTGTAAATAACACCTGCCGTAAATAAAACCTTTAAAAGTACATATTACAAATAAATAATAAATTTACACAAAAATAAGTAAACGTTGATTTACAAAATATATAGCAATATAATTTGTTAAATTGTTTGTTAAATTAGATTTCACTACCAATATGATTGAAAGTGATTATCCCTCACCACACACAAGAATCTTAATTCTTTTTGGTGAGGTTTAACATATAATAATAATTTGATTGTTAATATTTGCTAGTTATTATTGTTATAAATTAAATTATATCTATTATCTATGAAATTTAATATAATAATAATATATTCAGGAATAAAACAGTGAAAATCTTGGAATAATCAAATTTGTAGTGTAAGCAAAGTCAGGCAGTAGATCCCAATAATCAATCCTTTACTGAACATTGAGATACTAATTTAAGGAAAAAGAAAAATTCAAGCACAAAAAAACCTGCGAAAAATTACAAATCGAGTATTAAATTGTATATTCAAAATGCAAATTAAATACTAGGTAGAAAATTTTTGATGAAAATCTGTAAAGTCTTCTGAAAATACAGGGTTATTTGT
>JADDOH010016693.1:0-42734 GCA_016648135.1 Agrypnia vestita
ATATACATATATATACTGGTGGTTATGGTGGTGGATAGCCCTTGGTGTCACATCGAAAATCACATCGTGGGGGTGGCTGAGCGTGGGTGGGAGTGGGTGACGAAAATGTGCTTTCTAGCACATTGTTTTGTTATGGGAAGGCCGCAAATGCTTCAGATCGTTTCAGAATGGGCCCGCCGACTGTGTCGGTGAAAGAAGCAGGTTCCAGAATTCTCTAGAAAGTTTTGTATGGAGAAAGTTTCAGAAAGTTCTATAAGGTTGCAAACTGAATGGCGGAATGTGTTGGCGAGTGTAGAAGGTTCCGGAAGTTCTACGAGTTTTGAGAAGGCTCTAGAAAGTTCTGTAAGGAGAATGTTCTACAAGCTTTCAATAGATCTATAAGGTTCCAAACTGTATGGCAGAGTGCGTCGGTGAATTTAAAGGTTCCAGAAAGAATTATAATGCTCTAGAAGAATCTGGAAAGGGGAAGTTCTAGAATATTCCAGAAAGTTCTATGAGATTTCGAATTAAAGAGTTAAGGTTGTTATTACGGTCGTTAGACACATTTAACTGTAAATAGTTGCGGATATTTTATACGAACCTTTTGTTTTTCCGAGAAACGATTCCCGACGTTTCTTTGAATGCTTGTTCAACGTCATCAGGAGGACGACCTTTACCTGCCGAGATAGAGGGCGGACTGATTACTGCTTTCACGCAATGCAAATTATATGCACTCTGTTTTGGAGTGTTCACTTCTTCTACAATATAGGTCGCCAGTGTGCAAAATGTACTAGTTACGTCGGCGGACTTTACTGCTACGTCTCTCAAGGGTTTAACCAATGTCGGTTTTCGGAAAAACATACGGTTCGTATAAAATATCCGCAACTATTTACAGTTAAAAAAAAATTTCGAATGCTCTAGAAAGTTTTGGAAGGTTCTCTCTAGAATGTTATGATTATGCGCTAAAATATCTATTGATATTTTGGCAAGGCGAAGACGTGCCGAAATCAGCAAAAAAGAGACGTCAACACCATTCTACGCTTATCGAATTATGATCCCGGGCGAAGCCGGGCCAAGTAGTTGTAGTAATAAATACTTTGCATGGCGTTTTAGTTCGCTTTTTTTCCGGCGTTTATTATGGCATACACTTAATTTCTAAAATCTTCTACAATATATTTTTATTGTTTCATGTACTTGCAAAGGCAAAAATTTATCCGAATAAATTAATTATAAACTTTTTATCTCTAAACTTTTCAGAAGTTGAATTGAAATACAACTGCCGAAGATGTCGTTGCTCACATGAATGCTAGCATAATCATATAATAATAAAGCGTAATAAAGACATAATCCTCAAATAAAATAGCAGAGGTGCGGTTATAGAATAATGTTGATGTACAGTAAAATGATGGAAATTTTAATGAAATTTTAAATAAATTAAATTTTAATAAATATTATTGTTAAGTTCTGCAGATTAAGTGTTATTTTAAATGTGACAGCTGTTTCGGCTTGTAAGGCCATTATCAAACAGTGGATATACCACATACAATCGACTTATTTATAAGGTTTAAGTTACCCCTTCCCCTATGGATAATTAGATGTTTTCGGTGAAGCCATATATTAAGATTATTTTATAAAATTCTATGTTACGCTTGGTTATCAAAATTCCCCGTTTTCTGTAACTGATTAAATGAATTACTTTATTTTTTTCTATTCTTTTACTCCAATTCTTTTGATCTTTAAAAGGAGTCTTCCATATACGTTTCTCATATAAATTGTTATATCTGTGTGAGACTTCTACAATTTTACTTACTTCTATACTTCTACAACAACTACAATTTATACAAATTAATAACTATAACTCTGTGGATAAAATCCGTGAATTGTGTTCCCAGAGCACATATGTAAAAATATATTTTTATTTAATTGTAATGTCAACCAAAAATGTGTTGACTTTCTTTGAAAATTTGTATACATATACATAATTGTTAGCCCCCCTGTATAAAAGATTTGTTAACTATACCTGTCACAAGGCAGGCCATCCTAGAAAACTAATTATCATTATATGTTATAAATGAGTAGACACCAGTGGCGTGCAGCGCATACAAGCAAAAAAGCTGTGCATCAGTAAAGATTCTGGGAAACAAATATTAATTAAATAATCCTTATCAAAAGAAAAAGTTGATTTAAAATTCTAGCCGAAATTCGTCCTACGGCTAAAAGTTTTATTTTTGACGTTTCTGTTTAATGTGACGTATCTGTTTTTTTCAGATTTAAAATTCTAGCCGTAATTCGTGCTACGGCTAGAAGTTTTATTTCCTACTTTTCTGTACTTAACTTCATGTCAATTCTTCATTTATCTCGCCGAAGAAATTTGTTCCATAGATATAGTTAAGTCGCGAAAAAAACGTGTATTTTTAAGGCTGCAAGTTTTGTGTAATAGACAAGTAAATTTAGCATGCTTCTTCGAAAGGTCCTATGCCAGGTGAAAACTACGCGCATGTCATCGCAGAAATTTTATTTTTTACAAATTCCACCCAAAACTTTCGGTGTAAATTCTATTTGTCTATGGTGAATGTAAATACAAATACCATCTGTCATATCATGACATCATAAAATGTTTGATTTATTTTTGTGAAATGAAACGTATAGGTATCTGAAATTAGTATTGTTCCCAATTTGATTACATATAAATCGTCTTCGAAATATATTGAATTTTTTTGCCGTATTATCTATACCTATATAAAATATTTTTTAAAAATGTATATACCCTTATAGGTATATGTGTATTTATATATATATATATATATTTTTTTAAATATAGGTGTATAGTCGGTCACAGCATAACCTAAGTTTATACCCACTGCACGCCACTGGTAGACACAGAAAATACACATACTAATGTATTTATGTTTAAAGAGGAAATTCACAAACAAGTACCAGTAAAGCTATTCCAGAAAGTTTTCGGAAAGTTCATGCAAAGATGTCTGCTTACAAGTAATATCTGGTTTGTGTAATAGATTATGATTTTCCGAAAACACTTGTGCCCAGAGGCATTTACGCCCTATTGTATCCGTGATATTTGATCAGTTTATTTGGGGATGTTACCGCGAGCTACCCGGCCAACCAATTTAAATTTAGAAATTTGCAGGTCAATTCAATTCGAATGTACGTATCATGTTTAAAAAGACTATTCAAACAAGACATTGTACATTGGAACTGTGTTAATTTCAATTTCAGCGGTTTTATGAAACATCGAAAATTAGAATATTACGTCTGTTGATTATTAAAATTGAAATTTATAACAAACAAAGTACCGATGAAATTGTACAGAGATAAATTAAACCCCTTCTTTAGGCGAGGTGTCCCCTCTCACACATATTTAAGACGCATTGGTAATGCGTTAAAGTATTTATTTTTGCATAATTAAATCGTCTAGAAAACAAATCGTATTTTTTAAAATTAAACGATGTTTTAATTTTTTTTTAAATTTCATTTTCAACCGAGTCTTCTTCTCTTCTACATACATATATATATATATATATATATATCATTTGTGTTAGCGTTTGAATTATACTTTTGTACAAAGCAAGGACTTTGTTTAATATTTAATATATTTAATAATAAATAATTTTTTGATAAAAATTTGCATTTTTTATTCTTTATTGTCCTTCGTATTAAACATTCCGACAGCAGTGCCCATTCTTGTTAAATGTACTTACCGCTCGTGGAGTTCCAGTAAATATCAGTTGAACTTGTCAAAGTAGTTTGTACTTCGCATATTGGAGGTTTGGTGGCTGAAATTAATTATGCACCTCAAAGGAGTTTCAGCACCTTACTCGAGACTTTGCACTTTGTATTTTAGAAGGTGTTGTTAATTGAAATATATTAAAATTACAAAAATGTAAGGAATATGATAAATTATGTATTTAAATGGAATAATTAACATTTTTAAAACAAGAAGTGTTGTTAAATTCTTCAAGTTATTCAGATAATAAGTGATTTATACTCAAAATAGAAAAAGGAGAAACATGTAGGTACGTTGGGTTATTTTGTCTCCACTACAAAGCAGTCATCGAGAATTACTCATTTATAATGTAATGAATTCGAGATTTTGGAAGGGATCGATACCTACATAAAATCTAGAATTTATCAATAAATTTTAAATTAGTACCTAATCCTTAATGACTGTATTGAAAATATTTTTTAATTTTTTAGATATTGCTGTCTTTATTTTTATAAACCTCATGTAAAGTTTCGAGAGGAGCGTTCTTCATTATCAGGTATAATTAAAATAATTTAAACAGTGTGCTGTCAACATTTTCTGATAAAAGGGCGGAAAAAAGAGTGTTTAGGGTTTTTGTCGTTGTTAAGGGTCACAAGGCCAATAATGGTGATGTGTTAGGGAATGTGATATTATTATTAATATTTTCTTCGAATCTAAATTATTTTAGATTTGAAAGAATTTCATAATCAAAAGAAGGTAAGTATAAATTATTCTTTCTAAATCTTATTAGGTATATTCTTTCAGATTTTAAATTCAAATTTCAATGTCAATTTTAGATTTCAATCTCAAATTCTTTTAGATTTGAATTCTTATCAAATTATTTTACAATCCAATGAATTCTAAGCTATTCATTACTAATCCCCTATCGAGTGGAGAACTTATAATTTTTAACAATTAAAAGACTAGTAACATCAATATTGGAGTCTATACACAAATTAACATAATTAGTATTCAATATAAACATTATGATTAACTTGGCGTTACTTGGTTATGTTAGAAATTTTAAATTTCTTCGATTTAAATATTATAAAAAATGTGTAATGTCAAATTTTTAATATTCTACATCTATTAAATGGTACTTTTGTATAGTGTAATGAAATAAAATAAATAAATGAGAACATATTGTAGGAAAATTCCAAGAAATTATTATTTTTATATTTTAGGCATCGATGATGCGGTCCATACTCCACCTGTCTATCCTATAACACTGTATTTAGGTTAGATACGAGTATTAATTTGTGCACGAACTATATTAAGTAGTGACAACATAACTTTATGTGTTTTGTAATACAATATTTAGTTTAGTAAATAAAATAATCAAAAATTTGTTTTAACCACACTTAAATTATGTTTTAAAAATTAAACGTGTTTCGGGAGCGATGCTCCCTTCTTCAGGACGATGAGTACATTCATTGTCCTGAAGAAGGGAGCATCGCTCCCGAAACATGTTGAATTTTTAAGACATAATTTAAATGTGGTTAAAACAAAGTTTTAATTATTTGATGGTGCCGCAAAGGGAAATTGAAAAATTTGAAGAAGTGATAAAGTAGTGATTAGTTATTGTTAATTAAATGGAGATTTATATTATTTACTCGATAAATTTCTTTAGAAATTAACGTAACCTAAGCTTTGATGACAATAAAAGTTATGCGATTTACGTGTAAAAGTAAATTTGATGCAATAATATAGTACTAATTTATTTATTATATTTCTCATATAATTTTATTATAAAGATGAATGGTTTCCGATGAGCACCTTGTCGAGTTTTTGGACCCCCGACCCTAATAGGACAAGGGGATGAAGATGATGATGATAGTTTCCGATGAAATTCAATGAATTAATATAATGATTATAATAATAATCCAATAAAAAGCACCCGCCTAACCTTGGAAAGAGCCTAAACACACGTTAACAGTTACCCATTAGTACGTTTCCGTCATTTGCATAATTGTATAAGTTAAGGTAAAAAGTCCCCGTGAATACTAATTACTGAAAGCTCGAAGCGATGTACTTTGGAAAAGACAAAATTGATTTTATGTTTTATTCAAAAAATGTACTACGAGTTTACATTTGATACCAGATATACATTTTTAGTACATCATATTTCTTCAAAATCGAAAATATAAATAAGAGATTTATGGAGCTCAAATTGAAATTCATTCGCAGAAATGTGGAAAAGTTTAAATAAGGAATTTGATACCAAAACCTACTAAACAAAATATCTGATAACGTACAGATACGATTTTCTCTTAAATGGAGTAAACTCGAACTCAGATGATGAGAAAATATGCGGATACTTTTTGAAAATATGTAAAAATATGACATATTTCAAGCAATAATTTTACTCTAAAACTATATAATGTTGTATATTAAATGTTTTGTACGTGAATAACTTCAAAACCAGATTAATTAATCAATTAGAAAGACAAACAGAAAAATCAAATCCACGAAAAAATATTTGGCTGCTACCGGGATTCGAACCACGGATCTCCTCCTATCCAGGGCAGGCCCGTTATTCAATTACGTTAAAGAGGCCTTGTACATTTCCGTGAATGTATGGACCTTATCTATAAGTCTAATTTATTAATTGATTAACATATATTATCCATTTTTAGAGTAACCCAATTTTTCGCATACGGTAGGCATAAATTACTATGCGTAACTGCTTCTAGGAGACGCCGGAATTAAACGTTTATTCATTATTTATTTTTGAACACATTTGATATAATATACATGTATTATATTCAAGAACACATTCTTATTAAGATGTTGCAATTTTTTCAGAACAAAGTCTGTGAAATTTAAAAATGAAATCCACGAAAAAATTCATATTACTAAGAAGAAGAAATATACTATCAATGAAAATGAAACAATATAATAATAATTAATATATAATGGAGCCTTAAAAATCATCACCGACGAAAGGATTAATATCAAAAAGGACGAATACCAAGCGAATTTTTCCCATAGAAAACTAAAAATGTTGAAATTAGTTTCCAGCTCCAAATTTTGCCTAACTATTCTATGCCTACGTATTCAGGGCAGCTACCGTAAAGAGACCACAAAAGGGCGCGGCTATAAAAGGGGAGAGCGCGAGAGAGCTCTCTTTCTCTCTATTCTACTAAATAGCGTGCAGCTAGTACTTAGGTTTCGGTTAGGGTCGGTCGACCTGAGAATACACCTGAGAAAACCGCAACCACTTGTCTTTTATTTGATGTTTTTGATGTACTTCATATTCTTTAACAAAAAAAAACTCAAAATCAGCCTCGGAAAATATTGCACATACAATTTCATTACGTATTAGCCATTACATATTAATGTTTTATTATTATAACATAGATTAATTCATCATAATGTCGTAAATATATTGCTGGCTTACAAAAATATATAAATAAAATTAGAACCAGAATATAATCCTTTGAATGAAAAAAACAATGATTGTTTATTTAGTTTTTAAGAGTTTTTAGTTTGATAAATTGTTGAGGTTAGGTTGAATCACCGCCCGAGACTGACTGACTCACGTGGTAGATGGAAGGAATATCGAACTTTTTGGTGAATTTCAACGACAAAATGGGAAAAATATGAAAAAACAAAAGTATCGACATGGACGAATTGTCAAACGTGTCGACGTCTTTTCAATATTTAAAAATAATGTGAAAATGTATAGGTACATTTTGAATATTTAATTCATGTATGAATAACTGGGCACAGTCAACAGGTTAACTAAGTTAATTGAACTTTGGTTCCTGCAAATATTAATTGTAACGTTTTTGTCTTCCGAGATTCGTTGTGCGGTTTTCTGTGTCAAGAGTTTGCACTTGTTCATTAAAAACTATCAAAGACCAAAGGTATAAAATAACGAGTTTCATTCCAATTTATTATACAAAACTTTACATATATATTATATGTCTGTCTGACTATTTGAGATCTATACAATCCTACGTTCTTTAATCAAATCAAATGATCTGCCATGCGTTAGAAATTATACTCTTTGAAAAAAAAAAGGTCATTTCACCCCTCCCCCCTAGTCCTATTTTCATTTAAGAAAGACGTTCGAATTAGTATGTGTAAGCCGGGCGTAAAAGCAATATTATTTCGTTGTGTTGGTGTTTACGGTATAAACGCCAACACAATGAAACAATGTGCTTCGTACGCACGGCTTACACATACTAATTCCATTGTCTATCTTAAATGGAAAGAGGTCAACCAATCATGCCCCTCCTCCAACTCTTACTATATGCCTTTATGCGATAACAATGTACAATATATTACAAACGCATGGTATAATATTATATTAGAATGATAAAGATAGAATTTGTAGCCACTGACCTGTGGGAACATGCGCAACGCAACATTTACTGTAAACTTGTTCTCAGGTTTTCACGATCGTTCAGAATCGTCTGTGTGTAGTTTTTGGGGGTATTCTGCTGTGTACATCTGACCTCTCTGGCCGACGTTTCGGATTCCATTGCAAGGTCCCTCGTCAGCCCTAATGATGAACCCTGCAATAGGATCCGAAACGTTGGCCAGAGAGGTCAGATATACTCGGCAGAATATCCCAGAACACAGAAGAAAATTACTGAAGACTTCATCATACAATGTCCATTGGTTAAATATAAAGTACAGCGGCGTGCACTGGCATGGACTAAGGTTATGCTGCCGATATCAATGATTTGTATATACGAAGGGATGTGTTTTATCTAGAGGTTGTATTAATTTCAAATAAATAATTTCAGAAGCATATTTTTATTAAAAAAATACTTATGCGAATTAATGTTCTTGCTTAAACAAGCAAATTTAAGATCGCAAATGCAGTATACACATGACATTGCAAAAGATATAACTCAGAAATATAACTCTAGCTATATTTTTCTAAATCATATGTGAAATCGATACGATAATTAATATAATTTCGAAATCATATCCGATAATCGAGGCCCTTGTAGCCCAGTGGACATCGCATACTCTCACACCGAGGGTTCCGGGTTCGATTCCCGGTGAAGTTAAGCCTGGGCCTTGATCTGTTGAAGCGTAAAAAATAGTAACTTCTAAATATAACTTATAAAATATACCTTCTTAATACAACTTCGTTAAATGTAAAAAGTAATTTCTATATATACAACTTCCTTAAATCTAAAATATAACTTCTTTTCAAGTATTATTTAAATTATCATTATTTTCCAGTATATTAAGTAACGCACAGATTTGCTCGTATGTACTGTACGGCACTGTACGCCTCTGAGTTAGATGCTCTTGTTTAAATGTTGTTCGTATTATGTCTTGCGTCGAGCGTCGACTTTGGTGATCAAATTTAAATTATAAATTTATTTTCCATTCTTCCTTACATTCCTGGATCCAATACATTTTTTATTAACAAATATCATTAGTCTAGTTTTGCGTTAATTCTTTTTAACATGAGTATGGATAGTTTTAAAAAAATTACTACGAATGCGGCATACGGGGAGAATCTCCTATGAAAGGATTTTGAGAGATATACAGATGTCGACGGCGGTACGGGTTAGTGAGTATAATTCCCCAATGCGCGTGATTAGAAAGTTTATGGGACCCAGTTGACAGGTAAACTTTTCTTGAAAGCAACTTCTAGCGTTCTGAGCTTCTGCAGAGTCATTCATATTTAAACAATATTTGTATTTTTCATGTTTTAATCAGTAACTTTGTGGACAGAAATTTTAATTATTAAAGCACTCTTTTGACGCCAATTCGCTTCTGAACAACTGCAGCCGTTTAAACGTAATATTTATTTATTTATTTTAATTTATGTTTATTTCATGTTTATTTTCAATATTGTCACAAATGAGTGGCTCACAGCCAAATTTGTCTAAAGCGCAATGCTGTAATGTTGAGGTAATTAATAGGAAAGTTGTATTTGAATATATATTGAACAATAAGTAATTGTATTGTGGCTACAAAGGAGAATTGTTCAAATTTTAGGTACAATAAAAAAAATCCCCATATAAATACCTACTATATACAAAGTTAATTAATATAATAAAGTTTTTAAAAATGGTTATCTGTTGAAATATTTAATATTATATAATACAGAAACTCAAAATTTATTTATTTGCAGGAATTTCTTCACTCTCTTTAGTGATTGTTTTGGATTTCTAGGTTTCGGGCTTACTTTTTCCCTTTTCGATCAATAGCTGTCGACCCTTGTAGACATATTCGTATTATTTAAAAAAATTGTTTTGCATTTAATTATTTTTACCAAAACTAAACTATTACGTTGGTTCTAAACGAAACGTAAACATTTGCGGGCAAAATTATCAAAACCTCATCTGCCAAAAATTTCTATAAACTGCAATATATTATACTTTTAATCAAGAAAAACAAGTATCTAATTAGGTACCATCAGAAGAATCACTTGAAAGCTCGTAATTACTGTTATCAGATTTTATCCGATGAAAATTCTTCACGTGTTTCTTCTAATATCATTGGTCCAAGAAATTCTTAAAAATGTAAACTTGTATTGTACTAAGATGCTAATAAACAATTACTTAAAAATGTTGATTTAATTACATAAATACATATGCCATTTATATTTTACTTTAATTAAACGTTAAAAGAGAATTATAATACTTTGATGACATTACCTTATTTGCTTTATTTTCAAACAAAAAATTAATCAACAGATTGTTAATAAACTTAATAGATGGTCCTGGTGTGACATCAAAGTTCAATGGAATAACATTTTATGACAAATAAGGGAACGACACGCCACTGAATACACTTTTTAAAGTTTAAAGGTTGAAACACTGTGGAAAGTAAAATTATCGCACAAGTATAACACGTGGGCTCCAAGGTCAATACTTCTTGACATTATTATAATTTTCTTCATTAAATATCGATAGTGAAAATAAAGTCTCCGCGGAGCGATTTTAAAAATGGTTAATTAAATAGTAGTTGATAGTAAGAGTAGTATTCAAGAACGTAATAAAAAGATAACCCGTCCAGATAAAAAGTTCTAGAAGCCAACTTTGTTCAGTTTACTGAAATTTTCAATGTGGGGAATAAAAAAATATCGTCGAGTTTTCGTGATAAACGATTCTATTGAAGATAAATAAAACTTTTGATAAAACTTTTCCAAAGAGCACAATGTGAATTGATGGAAGGGGGTTAAAAATAAAATTAGTATTTCACTGTATTATTTCGTAAATAAGGAAAACGTGATGTAAATGTCAATGTATTCAACCCTTACCTCGCGGTGGCTATGAAAAGGGTTTATTGAATACTCAGGGAGAAATCACTTTTTGTATATTGGATGTACTTCTTTTTAACTTTGTATTTAGTAAGGTATATTATTCAATTAAACTATGAAATATTATAAATTCGGATGACATGAATTCGTAGATACTCTTTTGAAATTTACATAGTCAGAACTGCTCTCATAGAGAGTAAGACGAAGAAGCGTGCAAACGAGTATTATATCTTCTGGGTGTACTTTTTTAGGATATTCTGCCGTGTATTCTTGTATTGTTTATAGCATACTTACTTAATTTAATGTCTTAATTTTTATAACTTAATCTAATGTTTCTTTGTCTATATCACTAACGATTTCATTAATAATAGATATATACATATATGACAATGCCCCCACTTTTAAACATGGGAATAAATTCTCATTTAAAAGTAGGTGAGCGTGTATTATAAATGTGTATTAATTATATTATATTAAATAAACTCTTAAGTTTGTACATTTACCAAATAAATTTAATAAAAAAAATAATTAAAAAAAATATCTGACCTCTCTGGTCGATGTTTCGAATCCCATTGCAGGGTCAATCATCAGTTTGCTTTACTAGGACACCTCATGACTTTGGTACGGTATTCTAAGCCAATACTCAATCTTAACATCAACACATACTCATCACATCAGCGCTGATAATGGACCCTATAATGGGATCTGAAACGTCAGCCAGAGGCGTCAGATATACATGGCGGCATATTTCAGAAAACTACACACAGAAGATTCTAAACGGCCGTGAAAACCTAAGAAAATTTAAGTATTGCATCATTTTTTCTAATGCTTTGAATGCGGAAGAGATATTTGGATACTTTACTATTTGTCTTTTTCAATTGGGTTCAAAATAATTTGAAAACTTTCTTTTGAATGAAATTTTATCTGACGTGAAGTTCTGTAACCTCAATTCTAAAAGACCTTTGGATCGAATTCGAAAGCATCTTAAAACCTTTCCCCCGCTGAAAGGTTCATACAAAGTTAGGTAGGTAGCTCTAACTTGTTCAAGGTATCAAAGGATAACCGCTGATATATAAAATCTATCACAGAAATACATATTTTGTCAGTTTGTACATAAGTTTTCCAGATAAAGATTTAAATACAGGTACAAGTAAACGATACGCCTACTCAGAGTTATTAATGAACCTATGTATAGCCCGTGTCCACTGGTGAGATTTTCGAATAGCGAAAATTTCTGAGATACGGACTTACTCCCACAAAATTTCTTCGTGGGCAACCCTCGGCTTTGGTAGTTCCCATGTAAACACCATGTCTCGGAGGTATTTATGTAGGTACGTTAAATATCAGCCCTTTTTTTATTTATTGATATTTCTTCAACTGAGTGAATTTCAATCATGGGTTTTTGAGTTTGGGTTTTTGGTTCAAAATGGGCTTGAGTTTTCGTGTTGCCATTCTCAAGCCGATCTCTGAATTCATCTCCAGATCTTAATCTCAACACGTACCTATATATATGAAAGTGAAATTAATCTCATGTCTGCCATGAGACATGGAATGCCATGGACATGGAAAATAATGACTAAAAAATTCATATGAACATATCCCGTTACTGTGATACTTTTATATATAAATCTTATTTGAATAAAAAAAATGGTTTTAGTGTTAAACTATTGAAATAAAATATGCATGTTATTACGAATTTAAAAATGGGAACCGAATTTATTGAGGTACTAATTGAAGTTAACTCTCTAGAATCTACATCAAATGAGTGGATACGGGAGGTTATTGTGAGATTTTTAGTAATATTTTCTGTTTATATTACGGTTTGGTATCATTGTGGTCGATTGTACCTTACAATCATAAGTTAAGTTTTTTAAATGATACCAAAGGTAGGTTAAAGTATTTTTAAACCTTTTCTTCTACGCGTATACTAGATTAGCTTACCCGCGCGGCTTCGCACGCGTAGATTTTTAGTCATATTTTATCAATCTGTGTATTAACCTTAACATATAGATAGGTTTATGTCATCGAGGACTTTTTTAAAAAACTTTTTGAGTTGTACAACTTCTCTATAGAAAGTATATACATATCTCTTACTGTTGAGGCAGCGTTCGTAAAAATGCATCGCTTTACCATATTTTCTTCGATTTTAATTATAAAATAGGTCACTACGAAAAGCCCTTTTATTTTAACGGGTTTAATATACAGCCAATGTGTAGCCCTAAAAGTCCATTCTAAATATTGGTTAAAGAATTTTTGAAATAGGTTGAGTAGTTTCGGAGATTACCTCATACATAGAACATGGTGACATCGAAACAGCCAGTACGATGCGAATTTTCAATTGACGATAAAATAATAGAGCAAGTAATGAGCTTCAAGTACTTGGGTGTCGAGATATCCAGCAGTAACGACCTCTACGAAGAAGTAAGAGAGCAAGCGAACAAAGCCGCAACTATTGCTGGATGCTTGAGAAATGCTCTCTGGAGAAACGAATGCTCAAGGAGAGCAAAGTGAAGATATATAAGACCTGTGTCCGCCCAATCATGACGTACGGTATCGAGACAAGGGCTGACACTACCAGAACTAAAAATCTCTTAAGGACAACTGAAATGAAGACTCTCCGACCCATTGCGGGACTGACAATTCGAGACCGAGTGAGCAATTTCGAAATACGAAGGACTTGTGACGTCGAGGATATTGTCCGATGAAGAAGATCTAGAAGACGTTACTGGAGAGATCATGTGGAGAGAGCTTGTTCTGAGAGAGTAGTGAGCATAGCAGAGAACAAGTCTGGTCTGGTCTGGTACCAGACTCCCAGGAAGACCGCATAAAAGATGACAAGATAGCTGGACATCTGTATCCCAGGAACAGGCTCCGAGCAATGACAGGACGCAGTCCTAGATGAAGCAGAAGAAGAAGAAGACCTCTTACATGCAAACTTACGAACTTTATCTGTTTATATATTAGTATAGATCAAATTGAAATCACATGAATGTACTATACGCTTACCGAATGACAGGTAGACTTCCTAGTAGTTGTATTGACAATGAGAATCCGCATTGCGTTGATGTCTCCAGGAAAGGTGAAAAACTAACAAAGCGACCTTCTGAAAATTAATCATTTTTAAGAGTTGTAATATCGATTGTTTTCTTTAGCACATAACACCTTGAATTCGTTCGGCATACCTCGCTTTACGGCACTTCGCTGATACGACAGATTTGTCGGAGTAGGAGTCGGAGTTGTGCATCGCTCTTACGCCGCAGTGTTGGCGCTACGCCGCACTTTACGTGACTTGATTGGAGGCACGTGATGTGTATCTGGTTGAGTGCGCAATTGCTCGGCGTTTTATGATATTCTGAGCATTGCTCGTTTGAGAACAGAAATCACACACCCCCCGTCTTGTATGTTTTATAATTGAGGTATAAATTACTCAATTTCTTAGCAATCTAAACTTTTTTTTCCCTTCCTTAGAATGATGTAATTACATCAACAAGATCTCATCCATTAACGCCAACCTGAAAATAATTTTTCACGTCTCAGGCCAGTATAAAAGACCTTTAATGAATGACCTTGAAAATCACTTCATTTTAACTTTTCAAAATTTTTGTGTATCTTTGTGAATGGACATTTAAAAAGTAAAATAAAAAATAATTTGTTGAAAAAATGGTAACAAAGCAATGTTATATTTTTTTAAATTTACTTCATTTTACTTTTGAGTAAAGTAATTTCATATTTTTTCAATAGTATTCAAAATTAATTCTGTAATATTTACTATCGTAAATATTGACACGAGTTCCTTAAAAAATAAGAACTACATCTAATCGATGTTTCCGAACATTGTAGCAGAATTTAGAAATTTTGCCGGAAACTTCGAAACATTGGGTCTTTATAAATACGCGACGGCATTGCGCCGGGCATACAGGTGTTTTGACAAGCAAAGCAAGACCATAGAAGTGAAACTAGTGAAAACGGCCAATGGTACCAATTATAATCGGCCGGTGAAATAAATTATGATAGTAGGTACCTACCGGGCATTCGATAGTTTTCGATAGTTATCGGTGTATTAAGGGGCAGTGTAATAAAGTGTTTACAGATTCGCGAATGGTCTAGAAGACGACTGTTAACTGTTCCAGACTAAACTAATTTTGAATATTTGACACACATAGATATATTTATTTTCAAATAGCATCGAATACGTTTCTAATATATAGGTCATGGCAAAAAAAGATCTCGCTGAGTTACTCATAAGATGTTAGTTTTTCGCTACAAAAAAGTAGATTTGACCAAGTGTGAAAAATCCCTAGTGATGTAAGATACTTTGAGTACCTATACGGAATCCATTGTCTAATCTTCGTTCCTAAAAACTTTTACACAGTACAATACTAGATTACCTACGTATTTATGAATTTGAGATTTATATTGAAATGAGATAAATAATAAAAAATGAGGTTAATTAATCCTATTGCCCAAGTTTTTCATTGCCCAAATTTTTCACGAATAAAAATTGTACCGAATGGAATAAAAATACGGCGATAAATAAAACAGATCGAAAAATAAGGTGATCGTCTGGCTCTTGGGTCATATTTTTGTATCGAAAGAAACCAAATAAAAATTTATTCATCAAGTTCCATAGATTTAAAATATGGATATCTTCTTAAAATTACAAAAACTAAATTATTGAATCAATTTTTTTATTTTCACGCTTCAACAGGCCAGAAGGCCCAATTATAGAAGTGAAATACATCACAAAAACACCCAGGCTTGAGTAAATCATATATATTAACATTGTGACCTCATCGGGAATTGATTTATTACCATACGTGCAATGTATTAAAAATGAAGAAAATTACTCTGGATCATGCTGGATCAATATCGCTGATTTCAACTTTATTATTAAATTATTAAATCAAGACACAATGTGTTTAGGACCCAATATACAGTGCCTTGATTAACTAACTGAAATTACGAATTTAGAATAAATTTTTAATTTTATATCGTATTTATTTTAAAACAATATGATCCATTATTTTAATTATTGAAGTAAAAAAGTTGTCAACTAGGTTAATTATAAGGGTTGAAAAAAACACGAAAAAATTAATTTACTTTAATAAATAGTTTTTTTTAAAACATAAATTCTAAGCAAAAAAAGTGACAGATTTTTGCAATAACTTAAATAAATTTAAGAAAATCGTTTACTTTGTAATATTATTGGAAAAAAAGACAAGTTACAAGTCCGTCCAGTCATATAAGGCCAACAAAGTAAAGCTGCCTTAATTTTTCAAACATCGATGATTTGGTAATTTATTGATTAATCAAACAATTTAGTATGTGCCATTTTAGGAAGATATTAGTAGATCTAAAAATTGGTGAACTTTCCTCACGTTGCCAGATGATCGTCTAAAGGAAAAATGTATTTTTCAATAAAGATTTGATAATCGTAAACGTATGTTAAAATAACTTTTGGCATGCTGAAATCGTCAATCCGTTTAAAATAAACTTTGAAGTTAACAGGGAAACGTGTAAGGTGAGGGAACTTCTAAAATATTCAATGAGTTTTGTATGTGATTTTAACGTCAAAGTTCATTGAATGTAATTGAATTAAAGTTATTCAAAAATAATTTTTATATGTAAGGAATAAAGATGATATTTTAATGCATCGTTTATATAATTAATACAAATTTACTTTGTTTTTAACCACTTATAAATTGAAAACATCAAGATATGTCAGGGCCAATGGTCTCTTTGTGGGTCAACGTATACTAACACACTAAAAATAGAAGTATAGACAATAAAAATATGAAAAGATAATAGGTATATGAGAAATGATAAATTATTATTAAGTACATGAAATTTTTTTTATAAGATAACTATTTGTAAATAACTGAGTCCTTTTACAAAATAGTTATCTTTTATATTTGATTTCATGTTCATACTTAATTTTATTATTCATTTTCTATTTGTTATTTTTTTACATTTTTATTGTTAGCACATTGATTTTTGATTTTTAATTTATTAGTATATGTACATTGTATCCTATCCCATACAAATGTATGGGATAGGATACAATATGTTTTACCGTAATGCATAAAATTTTTGTGCATATCATGCATGTTATTTGCTAAACTAAATAAAATATAATAACTTCTAGAATTTTACGTAGTCTTTTCATAATATGAGGATTATTTAATTAATCCTAATTTCTTAGAATCTATTGAAATGCACACCATTTTTGCTTGTATGTACCGTAGTACATGCAATGAAAAATTAATGAGAATGTAGTGTATAGAAGATAAGATTATACCTTTTTTGCATAAACAGGTATTATAATTTTGTTATGCCTAAATATTGTATATATATATATATATATATATATATATAATATATATATATATATACACATCAATTTTTTTTTTAAATATAGATGTGAACACGGAATACGCGTCGCATCAATACTATTACTATTCTCAAACTAAGTTAAAGCTGAGCTATGAAAATAGGACGAAATTGCTGGTGTCCTGGAACGGGGCTCAAATCACCGAACATCAGATCACTAGGCGAAAGTCATGCCGCTTCACGTACAAGCTACTCACTATTAATATATTTATTTTGGTTTTATTTGCTTTTTCTTTTATAAAACTCGTTTAAAATTCGCGTTTATGTCGATACTGTCGGAAAAACAAATGTGGGAAATTTCGATCAACCCTTTAACTTGTATACCATTTCTAGTACCAGCAAAACCATCAACTTTGGAATATAATATTATTGCCCTATTTGCGGGTGGGTAACTTTTTACCTAAGTACAAGTATTGTGACCCTTTTGAAAATATCTTGTGAGTATTTTTCCAAAGGAACAACCGTAATCTGAAAAGTTAGCGATGTCTTCTACTTAAAACTTTTCTGTAATGGTTTACGCGTTTTATTGAGCATTTTAGAAATATGTTGAATACATTTTCAGAGTTACATGAATTCATGTATTAGAATATTTACTAGCAGTAAAGAGGGACCCACCACAAACCCAAGGCAGTTTTATGAGCAATAGCTCCCATATCGGCCCTACACTTGCGCCACCCAATTCGGCATTTTTTTTGCAAAAGTGGTTATCCTCCCCATGTTAGTCAAACTCATATGAGTGCAAGCGGTGCGGGGAGTTGTCCACACAAAACCGCTTCACTGTCATCCAAAGCAAACAAAACAATACAAAACAATAGGATGAGATATGATACAATGATAAACGTATATGTGAGGAAATACCATAAAGACAGTTAAACTAGGTACACTAGTCACTCCCCTGAGGGGAAAATGAAGAAAAGTTGTACAAAATAAACGGAGGACTCGCTAGTCCGGAAAAACACTACCGGCAGACAAAAACCACGATAGATATCGAGCTTATGACGTTACAGCAACTGATGAAAAAAAATCTCGTCTAGAAGAAAAACTATTTACTAATAGACAGTATTCAAAATACTGATATACCCATTTGAATACAAATGTATCAACAGGAAAATCAATTGCTTGGTTTACGTTCCGCTGAACGACTTTTCTATATTTTGTTTAAAAACGAAATTATTATTTTAAAAAAACATACAAACGGCGGTTTTATGGAATAATATATCTTTTAAGAAACTAATTGTTCAAAGTAAATCAAACTTATATAAAGGTCGTTTGTATAGCAACTTGAGATTATTTAAAATAATAGTTCATGTCATTTTTCCATATCTTTTTTACGGTTTTATGTATTCGTATTTGTTAAGATGGGTAGGTAGGGTCCGTTCACTTTATGAAAGCCACTTGCATTAGTGTGGGTAAAGCCCTCTGTAACACGTAAATTATGTAGTGGTATTCGTTTTTTAAAGCAACCCCATTGGCCGCTTCAGCGGTCGTTTCTTTGGTTAATATTTTTTTGCTTAAAGATAATGGTTACCATAAATTCGCGAATATGTTTAAGTTAGGAAAGGGTAAATTGATTTCAGGTCGTTTTAAATGTATATAAATATCTCGAAGAATTATATAAATATATAATTAGTTTTGAAAAAAGTTGATAAAAACCATCACCGAATGGAAAAATGTTTGCAGACATACAAAAGGAATTGAAACTGAGTACGCGACAAAGGATATACAAATGGATGAAATCACACACTTCAATCAAATTTTAATATAAATTTAGACGAGGATTCGGAGTCCGATACAGGCGACAATTATCTTATTAAAATTAATTATAAGGATTTGAAATTATTTAACCACAATTATACCTGCTTATATATTTAAACTAACCATAATCCTTTAAAAATAATGTAATTTTATTATATATTTCGGCCGCCAGTTAAGACTGTGAGAACAACGCTATCCAGCGTAGCGTAGCACCGTGATTACTTTAGTGATGGATATTAAATTGAGAATTTTGCTTTTTTGCTTCCTATATCTCATTATTATTTGTGCCATCTGATAGCGTTAGTGACGGACATTGTTACGTAGAGAATTATATATTTTTTGTACCTTATTTTATACACTTCATCTATTTAAAAAATTTAGATTTAGTTTTAAAAAATTAAATATAGTTTTTTTATAACACACATATGCTTATTTCAGGTTAAGAAAGGATAATACTTTTTATATTTTTTTGCATCTATCATTTACTCAAAAAAATAATGTTACGTGTTTTTGTAAACGCACTGTAACTCACACTAATGCAAGTGGCTTTCTTAAAGTGAACGGACTCTACCAGAATTATTATAAAAAATATTTTTTCGTATTTGAGTTTTGTTTACAAAAAATTATCATTTTATGTTAAGTATTAGTTTGAAGAGGGCAAAGGAAATCATAGTTTCAGAAGTTTCTTTGCTTAGTGTATATTCGTTAGGAAACCCGAGTGGATAGTTTATACCTATAAATAAATTATTTACTTTAAATTTGTTTAAAATGCATGTTTTTGATGAATATCCGTAAAAAGAACTTAATGATTCGATAAAATTATTTAATCATGTTCGATTTGATCATATAAAGTCTGAATATTTCATTATATTTCAAGTTTTTTAAATTACAAAGTCAGATTGCGTTTCAATAGAAAAAAATAGAAACAATTAATGCGGTTTTCATGGAATTGTCGAAGATTGACTTAGAATATCACTGTCATTCTTCGCTTTACATAATAGAAAAAATATAAACACATATACGATAGCAAAAACAAAGAAATGTCACAACAGAAGCTCGAATCAAATACTTACCAAAAACAAAAAAGTATTACCTAACCCGAGCGGCAGGCGGTCCACGGTTTTTCGCGCGCGCGAAATTTCACGTTTGACTTGAACTCGGAAAGAAAAATCTGAGTACATAAAACAGTCCGGCGATTGAATTAAAAAAGAGCATTATTTTGTTGTACTGTCGGAGTTAGGTCACCACTGTCGAGTCTATTCGAATTTAAAAAGATTTTAGCAATGAAATATTTGAACACATACAAAGAAACTTTACAATCGCTCGTACAAAAATACATTCGGTTAAAAATAACATTGAAAGTAGGATAGTAGTTTAAGTATGGATTTTATTAAACGTCTCCGTTAAATAGTTTATACAATATTATTATTATATTCACAATATGCTACAAACGACGCAGCGTAGAAATAAATAGTAAGGGAATCGATAGAATACTGTCCGGGTGTAAGTAATAATTGTAATAAGTGATAATAAAAGAATAATTGTCACTGATAAAAAGCATAAAGACATGTCGATGGGTAGGCCATATTGTAAGACACATCAATTATTGATGGAAAGAGAATAATTTTTAATCTGTAAGAAAAAAACATGATGTTTTTGCAACATAAGTATGCAAATGTATTTAAATTTTAAAATATTAAATAAAAGTTTCTATGGGTTTTGTTTGCATTTAAGTTATCAAAATATGAACATTTATTGTTAATATTATTTCTATCGTAAATTAACATAATCCTTAACCTTTTAACTTTATGTAAACAAATATATGTTTATGCGTGAAAAGAAGTCATGTATGTTAATTTCTGGAATAATTAATGATTTGTTATTTTACTTAACGAATATTTGGGGAAAACATAATCCATCTGTTATATTTAATATTAATTCTAAATAATAATTTAATAATGTGTGTATATTTTTTATGTGTGGCGATGATTACTATTTTTAAAGGTAGTGAAATTTTATCTAAATTGACCGCTGTATACACTGAGAGAAAAAAAATTAGATGCTTATAGCGTTACCTTTGTGGTTGAATATAATTGTTGATTTTAATTAACTAAAACATTGTTTAAACCACTTGAATTAGTTTATACACAGATTTTGGTTAGTAAAAATAAAAAATATATAATTAATTTTGGAACAACCTTGTTGGGGATTGTGCATTGAAATACATTGTCTCAGAGAGAGTATACAGGGTTAATAATAATAATAATAATAATAATAATTGGATAATTTGTATAGCGCCGTTTTCGCGAAATACTCACCTCAAGGGCGCTTTACACAGAGAAATTATTATCTTACAAGACAACTTACTGCTAGAAAAGAAAAAACTTATTTACTATTACTTATTCACTAGGTGGCATACAAGAAGTGGAATTAAAATTGAGTACTATAATAGTTTGTGAGTCCCTGAAAGAATTATGTGTTTTCGCGGAGTGCACAATATGAGTGGAAAACATTAGCTAGCGTTGTTGTGGTTAGATTTTATAGGTTTTTATAGGATTGTCTAAATAAATGCGTCTTAAGTTGTTTTTTGAACAGTGGTAAGCTGTCAGTTTGTCTCAGTTTGTTAGGTAGTTTGTTCCATAACTTTGGTCCAGCCACCGCGAAAGCACGATCACCGAAATTAGTTTTGTGGACGCGATTTACTTCAGCTAACCTATTTGTATTAGATGTTGATGCTGAGCGAAGTGTTAGTTGTCTATTATTTGCGGAGAATGGAATGCAGAAGTCGGTTATGTATTGAGGAGCCATGTTGTGAATAGCCTTAAATATTGTAAGGCAAAGCTTATATTCAATCCTCTCTGGACATCTAAGCCAGTGAAGGTTTTGAAGATGGGTTGAGATGTGCGCAAACTTTGAAACGCCGGTAATGAGTCTTGCGGCGGCATTAAATACAGATTGTAATTTGTTTATTTCCTGTTTCGGGAGATGAGCGTAGATACCATTACAGTAGTCTAAGCGAGAGATAGCGTATGCATTTATTAGTGATTTTGTTGCTTCTGTTGGGATGCTTTTGCGAATAGATTTAATGCGGCGTAAATGATAGAATGCAGAGCTGGTTGTGCTATTAATTTGTTTACTAAGAGACATGCTTGAATCCAAGTAGACTCCAAGTAGTTTGCCATTAGTTTTAGGAATTATGTCAATATTTGAAATAGAGAGTGGGAGTTTTTCCAACAGGTGTTGGCGTCTTCGAGTAGCTGTCCAAAGGAACTCAGTTTTGGTCGGGTTAAGTTTCAGTTTATTCGAGGACATCCAAAGGTTTACGTCATTTATGCACTGAATGATAGATTGTTTTAGTATGTTTGTATCGTTTGGAGAACAATGGAAGTATAGTTGCCAGTCATCAGCATAACAGTGAGCTAGAAGTCCGTGTGTGGTAATGATATCAAATAAATCTTTTGTGTACATGATGAAAAGTAAAGGACCTAATACTGATCCTTGTGGAACACCTGACTTCATACAAACCGGTGCTGATTCAATGTTATCAATAACTACAGTTTGGAAACGGTTCGAGAGATAGGATTGGAACCATTTAGGACCGTAAGATACTTCCATTCTTCTCAGCAAGAAGTCATGGTCAATTGTGTCAAAAGCGGCACTCATGTCAAGAAGAGAGACGAGTACTAATTTGCCCGTATCTATTGCGAGTATGATGTCAGATAAAATTTTAAGGAGTCCGGTTTCTGTAGAGGGTTATTTGGAAAATATTAATAATCTCACAGGATTATATTCCCGCTTTAAGTGTGAGTCGAAAATGTTGAAGCAACTATGACCTAATATCAATAGTTATAGAGATATGCGACATCTAAGTTTGCGTTTTTTAAAAATATTTCTGACTTATTTTTTGTAAAACGTTGGACTCATTACAGTAACTCATATTCAATATGAAAAATTCATTCCCTTTAATATCAAGTCAAATAAAATAATAAAAACCTTTCAATTGCAATTGGAAATTTTTCATTTTATTTAACTTTTATGGAAATGATTGAATCTTTCGTAATCGTTACATTAGGTACGTAACTCCATAACTACTGATATTAGATCATGACTGCTTGAATATTTTCGACTCACAATCAAGGCAGGAATATAGTCTTGTGAGATAACTAATGTTTTCCAAATAACCCTGTAGAGTTAAGTGCGAAGCTAGTTATGAATTATTTTGAATATTGCAAATTATGCATGTTTGCGCGCATATAAGTTTATGGTTAATGTCATCCGTGTTTTTATGAAGTTTAATATTAAATTGTCATCAGATTTGTATTCTGATTTAAAAAACATATATTTTTTTTTATTTCAAAAAAATCCTTGTTTACAAATAAAGGTACTTAATACTAACTTAACAATAAAATATAAGATAAATTACACTTTTTTTTGTTAAATTTGTGGATTATGCCACTCTACTAGGCTTCGCCTGTCCCAGAGTGGCGTTATAGAAGACAATTATAATATTTTTTTGAATTCGTCAGTTGTATTCATTTTCATAAGGTAGTAATTATATATCTACAAAGTATCAAGTGCAATGTTAGTGAAAGTTGAGTGAGTCGTAAGTCCAAGTGTAAATATGTGTAGAATAATTGTTTAATGTAAAAAGGGTTAAAGTTTTGTTTAAGATTATTTTTTATTTTCCTTAATTAATTTATTTATATATTTAGGTATATATTTTTATTTGTAGACATTATTATGCAATTAGAGTAAGTAAATTTTTAGTTGCTGTTCTACCTTTGGAGGTAAGCCAGTTGTTTGGTAAAGCTTTTATTTTATTAATTGAGTATATTCTGATTTCCGGGAAGCCTGTTTTAAATATGTTAAATATTTTAGGCCCTATGTATGAGTAATTTTTCTGTCCATATGTTGTCTTAGTTTTTGGTATTTCGTCGAGATTTCGTAATGCTTGTCTAGTATTATATGATATGTTATTTGAATATAATATTGTCAAGGTGGATCTCATGTGAAATATGGTAAATTTTGTCGATAATCTTATCACTACCGGGTAGGTAGGTAAATGTGTTCGGAAAACGCTTCTAGCTGTCTAACTAACCTTCGCGAACCAGATCACAGTCGAGTCTTCTTCTGCTGGACCGTGTATAATAAGCATATGGAAGCCGAGTTTGTGCGAAGTTGGAGCTAGGACGAGCTTGCGTAAAGCTCGAGTGTAAGTAAACATCGTGTGCAGACGCCCCGAATCGGCAGTCCCTGCAGGCTCATCTCCGAGACGCCTCTCCGCCTGAGACTTCATCGTCCATGTCGTTAAGCTTATCTGGGCGAGAGCTTTCGTCAAATCCGCGAATTCAAAAATCGCCTAATTTACTTTAGTGAGATTCCCGAGAATCCCATCTCTTGAGGCTGTGTTGTGACTGTACCAGAGACCTTAGTGCATGTGTTTAATTTCGTTGTATTTCTTTTACTCTACTGTTCATGTATGTATGTTGTGTGTTTCTTGGATTTGAAGAAACGATTAACAAATCTTTTTCTATTATTTTCACACATTTGTTCTTTGCACACAAAGATTGAAAATGTTTAAACTTATATTGTTATTGTTTATTTTAACAATTAAATAATTGTTTTTTATAAATTATGATATTTTTACGAAGACCGCAACGGGATTTTTCCTCGTACTAACTGTATAATCTGTTAGGTAGAGATTATGTTTTCTAGAAGTTCTTTGAATACAAATTTCGACTTTCGAATACGGTCACAGAGATTCAAGTACTGGTCATTTGTAAATCACTTCAGGTTTGTTGTACGTCAAAGGTCAAATGTAGGAACATTGAATATTGATGTTCCGTTTGTCAATTAGGTGAATTTAAAGCTTCCAATAAATGTCTTCTTATTTTATTTATTTTTTAAAAAGCTGTTATTTGTAGGTAATTCTTGCGCGCATATGTTGAATCTCGCTGTCAAATTAAATGTCGTGCACGCAGATTGTCTCTGAGTAAAGTTCTGAAGTTGATTTCTGAGTATATGTGTATGATTTTGACCATGATTAGTTTTGATATTACTGATCTATTCTGATTTTTCGCGAATCAATGGGCTTCACAATAAGATGAATGAAATGAAATGAGGAAGTATCTCAAATATATTTTGACATCATTATTCTTATACACCTAATGATGTAAATTCTTCGGTTCGATAACTACTTGATTTTAACAATTAATCGATTTTAGTTTCGGAAATTAGTTGCCATGCAATGATAAATTTTCTTATAAATATTTTTTTTACATACAGCGACGCAGATATGCCCAATTTATTTTTATAAAAAAACAATTTAAAAAACACGATGCCACTTAATACAGCAATGACGGTAAATATAAATTAAAATAAACTTCATCGATATTTTGTGATACCGAATCTTTTATGGACGCAAATAAGTGCAGAAATATTAAATATAATGACTTGTCTTATATTGGCATTCGAATGTCTGTGAATTCTATTTATTCGGAAAATAAATTTTTTGTTATTTGTAAGTGGATACATGAACGTTGCAAGTGGTAAAACTGTGGATTTTATTTGCTAATCTTATTTATCCTGTGGTCAAGTAAAAGTTATTTCTAATTTCTGTACTTATAGTTAGATGTATGACTTAAAAATAAAGAGTTATAGTTGTTGAATTTCTACTTTGAGCTTCAAGTGCCAACCATTATTTGAAATGTGTTCCTTTAACGTGGGCATGTAAACTTTTCCGTTAACCTTTTCAACGCAAATAACTTTTCAGATTAAAAGAACGTATGAGGTTCTTAGAACTTGTGTCGTAAACACCGATTTTCTTGAAGAAAAATTTACTGTAAGTGAGAATGTACAAAACAAAAGAAAAACATTTGACAATTGTAACGAAGTGATGGTTAATTTTATTAATCATTTTACTTTTATAGTTTCGGTGGTAAGTTTAAAGAACTTCATAATCATAAATATGTAAATAAAAACACGTGTTTCAGACTGGATTTCTCAAATTTACCTTAATCTATAAATATAATTAGAATTAAATCTACAGACCTAATCATTCACTAAGATGTATTTAAAATAATCATTTAAAATCATAAAGACCCACCAATTTCTGCGAGAAAGGGATCGATATGCATAGATAACCTGACAATTTCATCTCAGTTTTTTTTCTATCCAAATTTTATTTCTTGAAACTACGCTTTTTAATGGATATTCCACACACTACATGATTTAATTTCGGATATTTTACATTTTTCAAATATTGTTCATGTAATGAAAATTAATGGACTCACGTTTGGCATCAGCTTCTTTGAAGACGACCATGGTACAAAAGACTGCGAGGAGAATAGCCAGCTGCTTCGTGGTGTTACTGATGATGGCCATGGTCACTGTGATGATAAAAAATTAACATTTTTACCACTATTTATAAAACAGAAAACATGTGAAAGGCCCGAGATTTTAAATGCATAAATGTCACATAGTTAAGTGGTTTAAGAAATAATAATAATTTCGTTTGTTAAAATAATAAATTATTTTAGTATTTAAACAATAACCAAAAATTTAAATTTTACATTCTTTTTTTATTATTTTTACATACACATACAGTGTAAAATCATCAAAGTTACCTTTTTTATATACATATACATAGATTTTTTGTGACACCGCTTTACAAATTCTAAGCATTAAAATTTAATTATATTTTAATCGTTTTGTACTGGAATCACATAAATTAATTTAAAATTATTTCTAATAAAATTTTGAAAACTGAATAATAAAAGTTAATAAAAAACTGATTTTCTGAAGTTTTATTTTTAAAAAAGCTAAAAAGTTTCGTGATAAATGACTTAAAATCATCGCTACATTAATATCAAACAATATTCAGGTTTAATATTATTTTTGTAATACTAATGCTCATTTTTCAAAAGTATGTATTTAAATATCAAATTTAACATATTATAATTACTTAAATATATTTTAGTGCGTAAAAACAGTACCTTTATTTGGTTGATGTTTGTGAAGAAAGAAACAGTCCTTAAACAGTTAAATCCTTAGAATGATGTGATGTGGATGAAGAGGTAGATGGTTGCTGGTTTTAAATATTGAATATAAATTTATATTCACCCGGCTGAAAAAAGATACAAACAGTATAATCTTTAAAAATAACGTAGATAAAATATGCAACTTCTTTATTTTTCACAAATTGATTAATTTAATGTTTTATATTTTAAAAAATATTGGTTTTGTATGAAAGAGTCTATGATTTACGACGATAATAAAAAAGATTAATAATTGACTGATTTCAAAAATGACTTTTTTTTAGCTGAAAATTGAAAATTTACTAGTTTGTAGAATTTTATACTTTTGTACATAAATTGCTCGAATAGATGAAATAAGTACTCAAAAGATTTGATGAAAATACTTAAACGTTTATTAACTGCTGACTAACTTTTCTGGGGTAACTTTTCCTAGCGACCACCACCGTTGCAATGTGCGGAGAGTCGCCTCAGCCCTCCTTTTCTATGCGAAGTCCCACCGTTTCACGTCAACGCTGGAACGGGACGGAGTTATTGCTCAAATCCTTTTCCGTCCCTCTCTATCCCAAGTTCCAGCCCGAACAAAGCAGTTGGCAAAACAAATTATAGCAATTTTGTGAAAGGGGAGAATATTTCTCCGGGTGTCGATACAACGCGGTACAAATGCTTTTATTTTATGACAAGTTAGTTCGTACTGCGCTCTTATTATGTGGCTTCGGTGAAACAGGTAAAGTTTCGTGCGTTGGTTTTCCGTGTTTTCCAAATACTTGTTGAGAGGTAACCTCAATTTGAAAAAATACAAATAATTAATAATTATATTTTTTTGTGTTATGCTTTTAATTGTATATTGTATTTGTTGCTATCTTATTCATAAACTCTGTAAATATTCTTAACATTAATTGTGTTTTGATGCAAGCTGTTATTGAGCTAATAAACGCCGATTTATCGGCACTGAAACTGAATTGAAAAAAAAAACAAACTGTCGTTCAGTGTCGGCCTGATAACTTAAAGCTCTCTCCGTACATCGTGAAATATACGTTATATGTTTATGTTATAGTATTGACTCACGTAAAATGGGCTTGAGTGACATTTTTTGAGATCGATTTTAAATCAATAAGCTAGCAAATAATTTTTGTAAAACCTTTAGAAAAAAATATCTTTACTATTTTTTTATTAGATTTCATTCACCCCAAAACTCATTGTACACATAATTTAAAATAGATTTTTTCGAACTATCTTTCTGCGTAAATCATCTAATTTTTAAAATGTTTTTTTTAAATAAAATATATTTTTCATATTCATGTTTCACATTTCATTTCAAATAATGATTTTCAATACTAGTAAAAATTTTAAGGAAAAGGGTGGAGATTGTGTAGCGGTGGAAAGAATTTCTGTGTTTAAAGTTATAATATATTTTGTGGAACATACTTTTTACTGGCTTTAAGAAATAATATTTGCACGACAATGAAAGCTGTAAACAGTGCATTTTGAGTATTTATAAAATTTCTTAATATTTTACTTTATTAATACTATCACAAAATTGTATTCAGGATGTTCCTAAAAATCGCACAAATAATGTTCTCAGAAAAATAACGTTTATTGCATCAATTTTTTTTAACGAAACTTTCTTCCATTGCGTCGATTTTATGATCTAACTATAATAATTTCGTTATCTGTATGTCTATCCGTAACTTTCTGGAATTAGATAATTAGAGTGTGACATGCAATCAGCGCGCAACACGCAACGGCTCAGGCAACACCTAAGGATCGTTCGCCTAATTACACGGTCTTACCATTTTTATATTATTATGTTTAGTTTTAGATATAAGCGAATAAAGTCTATATGAATAAAGTCTATATAAAATCTATATGAAAATGGTCTTTCAGCTTCAAATCCTGCAAATATCGTAATATTTTATACCCGTGATTTTTCACGGGTATAAGGCTAGTAGGGACATATTGAATTGCACAAGATCGTGATTCAATATTTTGTATATTCCTTTTAAACTAAACTCTTTATTATAAGTACTCTGATACCACTAGATTTCACAGACTGGAAGGAATGTGTATTTGATTGCGCATTTTTATCAATTGTTAGGCGGAACAATCAGAAATCCTGAAAGGATGAGGAGCATTGGTTTGTACGTTCCCGATAATAACCTAAGACAGCGTCAAACCTGCCGATGGTTATGCTTGTTAGAAGAGTTACCGCTGTGCTAAATAATATCGCTTTGGATATTTATGTATTCTATATCTCTGGAGGGGCTTTCTGAGGCAGGATTTTGCTACAGCTTTGATAATAATTATTTTATATCTAGGTACTAATTAAATTTAAAAACATGTATGAATTTAATTTCAAGTTTGAAATGTATATGTCATATCTTAATATATAAAGAGGTAAAAGGAGGATGGGCATTCTGGCCTAGGAACCAATAACAACATGCTGTATATCATTGGAAAGGTTTTTTTATTTTTAGGTTAGTACTTTAACTATTGTAATGGCGGGAAGTCGCAAATCGCTGTGTGAAAAAATTTATTGCACAATAAAGACAGACTTGGGCAAAAATAAAAATAAGTTATTTTTTCAACATTTCATCATAACATGGTATAACGTATAATATTAATTAAATCTCCGACTGGAGGATTAAACGGCTCGTGCCTTCCTACACCTAGATAATAGAGGTTGTATGCATATATATTACTGCGTCCCTAATAACCATAAGGTAACATAGATGTATTTTTTCCCTTACATGGCGAGACTGTATACGTCCTCTTAGCAACCATAAATTTTGAGGCATATTGCACCGTTGAAAATCTCCGATTAAATCATCCTTTTTTACTTCAATTATACATATTGTAAATAATAACATTGAACGACATTGGTCCACTCCATTCGTGACGACCGTGTGGAGCCATGAAGCTCGCCTTCGTTAATTTCTGAAAAGGCCCTTGTCAGGGCCATATCTATTCCTGTCCGAAACACTGTACCTACATAAAATGACATATTAATTGTCGTTATACCATTTTATGATGAAATGCTGAAAAAAAAAATTTTTTGCTTAAGTCGGGCTTTATTGTGCAATAACTTTTTTCACACAGCGAATTGGGACTTCCCGCCATAACAATAGTTAAAGTAAATAAAAAAACTTTTCCAATGATATATCACATGTCGTTATTGGTTCCTAGGTGGCTCCCATACATTTTTGCCCATTCTCCTTTGTAAGTTTGGATATAGGAGCTAATCTCCGAAACTACTCACCCGATTTCAAAAATTCTTCCAGCAGTATTTAGAATGAGCTTTCAGGGTGGACAAAGGCTATATTATCCAGTTAAAATAAAATTGCTTTTCGTGGTGACCTATTTTACAACTAAAGTCGACGAAAAAATGGCCGAGCCGTGCGTTTTTTACGAACGCTTTTTTTACGCTGCATTAACGGACTAATTTATTTATTTATTGTTCAAACTTAATCAATCTGGATTACATTAACATAAATGACTATCGAATAGTCTTCATCATCTTCAGAGTTTGGAGATTTTTTTTTTTATCAAGTCATATCAGTCATCAAAATTCTTTAACTAACTAAATAACTAACCATCATGCCGTTTCCCCGCAGGGGTAGGCAGAGAGGATTGAACGCAACACTTTTCTATCCTGACACACCAATTTTGCTTCTCCAATATTCATACATCTTCTCATACAAGTTCTACGGTTGTTGCGGCTTTTAACAGGGCCATCCTCAAATACTTGTAGCATCTGATCGTGCCAGGTCTTTCGCGGACGCCGTCTATTCCTGTTGCCTTCAACACTCGCCTCATATATTTTCTTAACCATCCTTTCCTCGTTCATACGTTCCACATGACCGAACCATCTCTCTTTTCTTTATTCTATCTACCACACTACAGCCAGCATTGCATTCATGTCTAATTTGTTCATTGCTCACTCTATCGACCAAAGATTTTGCAAACCGACCGACCGATTTTGCAAGATTTTGCACAACGTGACCGCATTTCTATCGCATTCAGTTTACTTTCATTCCTCTTTTGCCAATTCTAGGCTTCACTTCCATACATCAGGGTTGGCACTAGAACGCCATTATGTACCGCTAGTCTTGCTTCCTTTGACAGATTCTTATGAGCCATAATTGCGTTTAGAGCACCAATAACTTTGTTTCCCGCAGTCACTCTCCCTTCGATATCATTCTCAGCCTTGCCGTCTCTACTAAACATACTTCCCAAATACACAAACTCGTTCACTTGTTCTAAGCATTCATTGTTTACAATTACATCACACTTAGTCACTCTTTCGTCTCTCTCGAATACCATCACTTTCGATTTGCTGACATTCATCAGAAGTTCACTCTCCATGCATACATTGGACATCCTGGATACCAGGCACTGCAGATCAGCTTCACTGTTAGCCACTAATACTGCATCGTCTGCGTGTAGTAGGCAGGACGTGGTGAGTTAATCCATTTTCGCTCCAACTTGCAGTTCCTTCAGTTCTTTCATACAATTATCCATATACAGGTTGAAAAGCTATGGTGACATTACGCATCCCTGTTTGACATCTTTTGTAATATCAAATTACGATGTGAATGCCCCATTAATTCTCACGTAAGCACTACTTCCTTCGTACAGGTACGCCTGTATGAGTTTATTCTTCACCCAGTATTCAGACAAAACCGCAGTGGAGCTATATATTTTCTTACGTAACCTGACATAAATTTGCACATTGAACCCCGCATAAGAAACCCGAGGTTACATATTTGGAATAAGTCAGCATCCTAATAATGTTGATTATTTTTCTCTTATTACAAGAATGTATCGTACATATAATATGTATTGTACTGACCCTAACTTTGATGCTGATATTCTTGCGCTCATTCAAAAAACTCTTACACAACATCCATAAAAATGTGATTTCAAAATATTAGCCAATTGTATACGTATTTTCTTATATTTATTATGTGTATAGCAAAGTAATAGGGTGATTTTTCCTTGATATTACGTACTGTCTCTTTCATAAATTATTGCGTTCCTTTCAATAGAGTTCATTTATGAAACTGACAATGCACATTTATAAAAACTGCGTAAATGTAAAACTAACAATAAATAAACGTTCATTATTGCATTCTATTTCAATAGTAAAATAATGTAGGATTCCCATTCAGCTCCAACCTGTTTAAAATATTATCTCATTCATTTACAAGAGCCTCTACAAAAAAATTTCCCTTTCATATCACCTTTCCCCTACAGCGCACAAGGTATTTCTAAAATATGCCCAGTGCCGGATATTTGTTTCTAATTTTTAAATTTTTTATTTTGAGTTATATTTTATTTTTAATATTAATATTCTTTTATTATGTAGTCGCGTTAGTTTTACGCATGCACAATCGCCACTATCGCCAGGGTTTAAAATAGTAGGTGCCATTAACTGCCGGAGTAAAAGGTACTCAAATATTTTGATAAAAGTCGTTATTATTATTTCATGGATGTCCGCTGTAAATAAGTAAATATTCTTTAGGAACCGGCATGCAAAAGTATAGCCTTTTTTGACAAGTTACAGCTAGTGATATACTAAATATATACGTGCATGTTGCTAGAGCAGGCCGAAGAAATTTGTAATTGACTGTGTTTTAAATATTAATGTATTATTTTTAAATGTATTTTGTAGCCAGTTTTCTGTTAGTGTATCATTAAAAAAAAAAGAATAAAAAAAGAGCCCAGTTCTTAATGCCTTTTCCCTAAAGTAAAGTTTTTTTTTTCCACATTTAAAGAATCAAAGTTGTTTGTTAAGATGTAACACTTTAAAGATTAAATGCATTCAGGTACCTACGAGAAAATTATGATCAAGAAACCTTACCTCCCATTAAAAATAAATTTAAATTGTATGCTTATTCGCTACGGTAGATTGAAAAAATTAAAATGATTGAACTAGAAAAAACTATCACTTAATTTCAATTAACTAAAAACTTTGTATTAGCCACTTGGAGTAACTTTACGTCTGCCGGTTTCGGTACATACTATGCGCATGCGTCCGTCTTGATGAAAATACAGTGGTATCGAAACTGGTAAACGTAAAGTTACTCCAAGTGGTTTATATAAAGTTTTTAATTAAGTAAAATTAATAATTACGTCCAACCACAAAGTTAACGAAAAAAAATAAACTTTGATACTTATGAACAATCGCTGTGTTAATGTTAACGACAAATCCATCAATAATATTGCGTCCAAATGTTGACAATTCTTTCTCCCTCATTCAGTAAACGTTTAACAGTGTTCCCCTCAGTGAAAATGTATAATATTGAAGATCGAAATTTGTATCTACTTTATTCATCTGATTAGGCTCCATTGGAATTTTGTTTGTTTTTAAATTTAAATAAAATCCTGACTAGAAAGATATGCGAATCAAATGAAGAGGTGCTCAAAAGAAAGTGCTTGAGGCTATAAATGGTTATTTTGAGAATCATGAAGAAAGTCACTTCCAGGGGGGAATCGGGAAGCTGGTGATTTATAGGATCAAGTGTGGAAAACTACGAAGAGATTTTTTTATATTACATAAATTTTTAACATGCCCTCGAAGATACGTACTGCGCATATCTTCCGTCGCGTATTTTCCTTCGCATCAAATCGGCAAAGCAAATGGGTCGACCGATCGCCCGCGCAGTGTGTTTAATAAGCGCATATTGTATGGAAAGAAATGTAGCGGCGGCGGCGTTCCGCGGCGGAAGAACTGCGAAGAACTGAGTCTTTCGTCGCGTCTCTTCCGTCGTGAAATAGCGTTAAATTTTTTTACACACAATACACGCTTATCAAACATTGCATGGACGATCGGTCGACCCATTTGCTTTGCCGATTTGACGCGACAAAAAGACGCAGCTGAAGATACGCGCAGTGTGGAACTGGCTTCAGTTCCAGGATATTCAGATAATCAAGGTTCTACTGAAGACTAAACAATCGTGCTTTGAAAATAAAACTGACTTATTAGTTTGCCGGGATCAATTTTTGATCATAAATGATCTTTTATATTGGTAGACCGATATAAAAGATCATTCAACTCTTTATAAATTTATCTGTATCTATCTATATTTCATTTGTAGGATTAAATTTCCCTGTAGAATCGTTTTATAAGAGTAAATGTTTAGAAACTTTGGCGAAGTTGGCGAAAGTTATAAAGTTGTTTAATATACCGCCAATAACGTTTCTTAAACAAAATACATTTTTAAGGTTTAGTGTCATATACTCTAAGTTAGCGAAGTTGGTAATTTTTATACTAAGTAATTGGTAGTCAACGTACTGAGAGAATAATATCACGTTGTTGAAATACAAATTGAACACATAAAAAGGATCAAAAGGCATTTTTATTACTGATGTAAGATGTCTAATTTCGATGCGATACTTTGAAGTACGTATTGTTGATATTATGTTTTATGATGTTTATTTATTAACCCTTCCGTAGCACTTAAGTAAAATGTTACTGAACCTGTAAAGATATAATTAGTTCGGTAGACAATATTGCATTATTCTACCATTGTTTTGTCACGATTGAGATAAATATATTTAGATAGTAGGGGTTTTATTCGCTTCACCAACTCCCCAGCGTGAGAGAGAATTAACTAGCCTTGCCTTAGATATAAATATTTTAAAAGTTAAAATACTTGTAGTTTTGAATAAAAATCATAACTACGAATTAAAGAAATTACATAAAAAATATAAAACTAATATCATTGTGAACTCAAAGTTAGGTTAGCATTTTATAAGGAACGTAACTCGGGCGAAAAATTTGGTTCCACTTTATAAGTTGACTTACCGCACCATTTCACTTCCTAATTTTCATGAGAGTCAACAAGAAACCAAGGAGGTGATTGAAACTATTTTTGGTCTGTATGGTCTGTAAATATTAAGTTATTTCTATAAATTTGTGCAAAATGTAATAAAAATTTAACTCTACAAAAAATATGTTTATAAATGCGAATTATAATAGTGAATCCTACTACAAATAAATAAATAAAATTGATTGTTAACTGGAATAAAAAATACCTTTATACTACGATAGAAAAAGATATATAAACGAAAATATAAATTTCGTAATAAGACGAATTACAAACATACGAATAACACTATGCCTTTCTCTCTCTAATCAACTGTAGATAAATAATGATAAGGATAGTAAATATTATGGATGGGACTTGATGAGTTTATTAACTACTTTATGAGAATGCAGTGATTATTTATTGATATTATGAAGTATATTAGTACACTACGCTGTAATCCGTCAAAAATGACGATAATAATACATGCCGGTTCCTAAAGAATAACTAGCTATTTACCAGGCGCGTGCAGTGGGAACATTGAAGCATGAATTTTTTGTAAACGTGTATTTTGGAAAAAGAAATCATATATTTATGCTAAAGATTTTTATGATATATCAAAATATGAATACTATGACAACAATTGTAATTACGATATATATGTTGTATTCCGTTTTTTTCCAAATAACTGGTTAAGTAAAAGTCATGCTGCGATGTTCCCATTGCACGCCCCTGATAATTTACTCATTTATAGTCGACATCCATGAAATAGTAATAACGACCATTATCAAAATATTTGAACCTTTTTTTAATATTTCCCCTGCCGGCGATTGGGAAGGACATGAAATGGTTTGCAAAGTCCTATATGTACTGTATTTATGACGGGTAATGCAGGCTCGGCGACAGCAACAACGTTATTGTTGCCGCCTTAGAGTTTGCTGGTCAGGGGTTCAAGCCTCATTTCCGGACGTTTAATTTCATTTTTTTAACGGAATTACGGGGACGGACAAAAAACGAAATTATTATCCCAATTTTAATAATTTCGTTGTCTGTCTGTGTCCTTCGTGTAACGTCTGTAACTTCTTTATAGCATTAATTTGTCTTTTTTCTTCTTCTTTTTTCCTTTTATTTTTATATTTTTATATAAATAAATACTTATTCTTTAGGAACCGACTTGTTAGTACCGTCATTTTTGACGGGTTGTAGCTAATGTTTGATATATTTACTCTTTCTACTTTTAATGCTCAATACTATGGTAAATATGCGACATTCGTCGTTATTTTAAATCCATTTAAGCCGGTAAAAGCAATTTTTTCCTTAAAAAAATACTTAAAAACTGATATTATTTACGGCACCACAGGATGACAGCATGGCGTGTGAGAATTTTTTCTGGCGGTACGTTAAGGGTTGGTTAGCTATTTGTCATGGCGACCACCTCATCCTCCAAGCTCCACATTGAGTTGTCGTATTGGACTGGAATCTAATAATGGTCCAATGGTATATTTACATTGTCATGTACCTATGAGATGCATTTCATCGCAAACCTATAAAATGCGTTCAAATAAAATTTTGTAACATACCCAATATATAGATAGTATAAATTACATGGAAAACTGATTTAATGTATTTAGTACCTATTTGTGAATATTGTGATGTTAATTCAGCGTTAGATATTCATTTTTTAATCATCAAAGTTTGTGTTTTATTTGATTTGAAATACCCACAAAAATATTCCAAAGGACAACTACGAAACACGAGTAGGTATTTTTTTATATAATTAATTAAATGTTTGTATCCCAGATATCACGATTAATCTTTACCTTGATCTTTTCATTGGTCAAATTTAAAGATTTTCATTTTTTATTAATTTTGCGACTACAATATCGTCACTCCAGTTCTATCGTAAGGTCAAAATCGTCGTTTTTGAGTTATTGTGATGGTGTTCTTGACTTATTCTACAAATCGATCCAATCCATTTCATCGTACCTACTTTAGTTTCGTTGGTACTAAATTCCGTTTTGTCGTATGTGCTGAAATATCAGCGTTTGATCAGTTCTTTTTGTCGTATGTATTATCAACTCTATTTAATCTTATGTTCATACGAAAATTAAATTTTTTCTTTAGTTCTATTGAATAACAGTGCTGGTGGTAATGAGCTATCCTTTATTCCATGCATTGAAGTAAAGCAATTGAGATAAGAACAAAATGACATACTTAACATGGATTCGACATCATTCGTAGACAATAAATAAAAAAACTAACCCATAAAAACCAAGTTTTTATTATACTCCCTTTCTCTTTTGTATTGTTTCTTGTAGTTGGAAAATTGATTTCAAACTTTGAATGCGTTTTTTTTAAAAACTGTTGTTTTGACCTTACGACAACACACAGGTTACGACCTTACGACAACATACAGGTGTACACGTGTAGGTAATATGGTAGGTACGCACGCAGGTAGCAAGGATTTTTCAAGTTCCCACTTGATAGATTCTGTTTAATCACAGGTAATAAATAGAGATAAGAGATGTAATAACTTGATAATGTTTATTATTAATAGAAATATTATTCTATATTATGTATTTACACTATCTTGAATTACACATTATTAAGTTGACGTTGATAGTGAAATGAACGGAAAAATATTTTGCTTATTATTATGAGAAAATAAAAATATAAAGAAAAAGTAAATGTATACATCGATATCATGTTAAAAAAAAAAACATCTGCGAATTGAATCTTAGCTTTACGTCCATATCTAGATATTATAAACGTTTGTGATTTATGAAAAATAAAAGTATATTTTTAGGTTTACATAAGGCGTAACGCAAAACACGGAATGTTTTATGTATTCTGTTTTCTCTGCCTATCTCACAAATGAAACAAAATCGTAGTAAATGAATGAAATGAAGATAAAAAAATGATCATCGCCTCTAACAGGTGATCAAAGAGTTCACTTACTTGGACTCCACAGTTACTAGTGATAATGATACAAGAGAAGAAATCAAGAGGAGGATAATGGTTGCGATTCGTTGTTACCATGTTCTTCAGAAACAGTTCACGTCAAATCTGGTCAGAAGAAACACCAAAATCTTACACTGCAAAACCCTGATAAAGCTATTTCTAACATATGCCTTTGAAACTTGGATATTTTAATTTTTAAAATTTTTTTTATTATTTTATTTTATTTATTTATTAGAGATACTAACAAGATATTAACGAAAGCCTTAAAGCGATCCATTGCAGTATTTGAGAGAAGGATTTTCAGAACAGTCCATGGTCCTGTGAGAGATTATAATGGTTGGCGTCGTCGATACAACACAGACTTGTATGACTTGTACGGAGAACCCGATGTGATCAGTTCCATCAAAGGTGATGGAACATAATGGACGATGATAATCCTGTAAAATGCTTCATACTCTTCACATTACATGGACGAAGAAGTCCAGGAAGACTCAAAGTGCGATGGATGGACTGTTAGCAACAGATAGGCAAGACTGACGAAGATTTCTGGATTCAGCCAAGACCCACCCACCCATTTATGATGATGACGATGTGTCCTGATGAAGGGACTATTGGACTCAAAACACTTTGGTAATTTCAACAAATTAGTGGTGTAAATACAGTATTTTGTTGTTAATTATATTAATTATATATTATTGATGCCTCACAGAGACGATATTATATTTTTTATGGGAAAGTAGGTATGGAAGTCTTTGGGGTTCATAGCGCTTACGACCTATCATACGGCTGGCTTAAGTGATCAATTCACACAATGTAATGTTTGCCTTTTCCACCCATGATTGAATACGTACTTCTATTGAAAGTTGTATATATTTGAATTTTACAACCTATTTCGCACACGTGTTGTAATAATCATTAGCGCGACCGTCAATTAAAGCTTTTTCATTCTCCTTAAATAACCACAGATGTCACTTATGAGATATCTATTTTTATGATGGAATTTTTTAGCAATATCCTTTATACATCTAGAATATATATTGATTAATGATGTCCCTGTGATAAAATCCAGTACTGTGTTCTAAAAAATTTGAAAAAATTCAAAATATTATTTATTAATAATGTGACCATAAAATCATTTTGCATTTATTGAAGAAATAATTACAATTTGACTGATTTATTATTATTAAAGGTATATTCACCCTTTTTAATTATTAAATAAAAGTGTTTCTTCCAATATCTACACATCCGTCACGTAATTCAAAGGGAATACTGAAGACGTATAATGTAACACCCACCAGTCACGTAATAATGAACTTGTTTATGGAATGTGAACGATTGCTGTAACAAATTAATCCAAAATAACCTCATGTAATATGACATTGTTGTATAATGTATTAATAACACGTTACATATTAATTTAATCAAAAATCAATCATGGCGTAAAATTTAGTATGAACATATGTGAGACATTCGACATAATTTTACACTGATAGGTTAGGTTAGGTTAGGTGATGAGTAACGAAGATGAGTAACGAAGATGTTTGATTAGGACGCAAAATTCCAAAAAATGTTTATTCTTTTATTTATTTTACTAAAAATATGTCAGATTTTATTACTGATTAAACATATTGGCAAACTCAAACATATTCGACACCAAAGAGATCCCGATTAGCATAGCCAACGCCCTGTAAAGGCATGCCAGTCTCTTAACTACCTCCGGCGTCGGCCGGAGGCCCTGATCCGTTGAGTCTGTATCATTGTCTTTATTTTTGTAATTCTGTATAACTCGTAATTGTTTTATCAAGTAAATAAATTCATTTAATTTTCCACGACGTTGGGGAATTTCCCGTTTAACACGAGTGGTGACCGTAAAACAACTTCCCCTCATTACCATCGATATCAACAATCAGAATTATTTACACACTATGCCACCAATAACACCCCCAAAGAGATACTCCCTCGAAGTAAAATTCGGGGGATGGTGACCCCTTATTATACATCTTTCTACACAGCCTTCTACATGTCGTAGAAACAGAATAACTATATCCTATAAATTGTAACTGACCCAAAAAGAACACCCATAAATGGTAATCCCGACATGAGTAAATACAACAACGTTCTTCGAAGCAGCAGTCGGTCAACAACCCATGAATGGTGACTAATCCATAAATGTAAACAATTCGATAAATTCACAATGACTTAGGGCCGGTTGTTTCAAATTGGATTAAAGTAAAAGTTCGTTTAAAGCATAGATTTTTGCTTTCTCCACCAATCAAACAATCCGTTTCCATAAAATTTTTTAAAACAACTTTTATTTTAATCTAACTTGAAACAACCGGGCTTTAGTGGCGTGAAACGTATTTCTTAATGAAGCGATATCCAAATGACATACCTTTTTACAAAATAGTGATGCGTACCCGGAATATCGATATTCATTGTAGATATTATATTAATATATGTACACTTTATTTCCAAGATAGCTGAGGCTAACTATAACATATACGTTAAGGCGGAAGCGATTTTTTTTTGTAAAAGCTTACACTCGTAACTAACTAACTAACTAACTAATAACCAAAACGCTGTTTCTCCGCAGGGGTAGGCAGAAAGTATTGAACGCCACACTCTTCCATCCTGGCACACCACTTTTGCTTCGGCCGAATTCATAAATATTGACTATTTTTTATTAAATGACAGAATAATAAAATAAACACGTACTTATTAAACGCGAAATTGTAAAAACTCTTTTTAAATATTTGAATTGGGGGAAATTTTATCGCAAATTTTATAGGTTTTCTTTAAAATTGTTTATCGTCATAACACAGTTAAAGACCATAATTTTTCCAAGGTATAATTAATGACATAATTTTTAATTTTTAAAGTTTTAATAATTTTATATTTTTTCTTAATGTTTTGCCAAAAAAGTCTCTCCAGATTGTTTTTTACTTTTTGTTCGCAATTATCAAACGTAAAATATAAATCAACTTTAAGGAAAACTTTGTATTGAACCAAAGATTGTCTATAAAAATATAAGATTACTGGCAAGTACCTACTTTTTAAAACAAACTTTTATTTCAATGCCGGTACTATGTGCCCTGCATACTCAGAGTGGTCACGTTTACAGCGTGTAATAATCCTATGCAGAGCATACATGACGCCGTCCGTAATCATCCACGCTGAGTTTGTGTACGTAAATAATATACTCCATAGTTAGTGAGATCCAAATAACATTTCATGTTATTAAATAAATTTCATCATTAAATCCGGCTTACGCATACACAAATTGTATTAATTAATAATCTAATAAAAAACAATCGTAATCCAACAAAAAAGTAGCGTTGCCCGAACGAAGCCTAACGCGTAGGTTAAGCGAAAAAAAAATTTTCAACTAGTAAATGAGAAAGGGAGTATAATAAATAATTGGTTTCTATGGGTTACTTTTTAAAAATTATTTTAATTAAACAAAACAAAAAATTGCAAAACCTCTCAAGACCCATGGTGTATAATAGTCGGCAAACATCTTGAACAATGGCTTAGCTACACTAAAGACAAATTTTGGGTCTCAGGGTGAGATCGTATGGAGTGTCCATGCGCAAACTTTCCCCTAAAAATTGTCAAGATGTTTGCCGGCTACTGTACCTGCGGCCGCCTGAGGCAGATGCCGGAGTACCTATTTAAGGGTTGTCCTCTTTTAGATGATTGTCGAGAGGACTTGATAAGGGGTCAAAGTGGTGTCTCCACAGTAAACGCTGACCTTCATAGGAATGCTAATAACTTGTCGTATTTCAGAACTTTTATTCGGGTGTGGGTCTCCCGGTGGGAAATTATTAGGGGGTCTCTTGCTGGAATGTGACTGCTGTGTACTAGTTTGTTATTTTCCACTAGTGATTTCCGTTATGTCAAAATTTCTACAGACTTAACTTAATTAGTAAGGATCATTACCCTGGTTGCATCTGCCGGCAGTGGAACTCCGGACTGGTGAGTCCCTTAATTTTGGTGCTTTTTTGCGGTGCGATTATTTTATTTTAATTTTTCCCTGAAGGGGGTGAATTACTCTAATAACTGGCTCTAAGGTGCAATTCTTAATTCATTTTAATTAATCTCTTACTTTATTTGTTATAATCATTTTTTCATCTTATTTTATTTTATAATATAATATAATATATAACAAAATAATTTTATTTAATCTGGCTCCTAAGTTGAATGTTTACTTGTTGTGTTTTTATCTTTATGCTTATTACTGTGGACAGTATGGATTTTATGCATTCATATTTTGTATTGTAGCATTTCCTGTAAATACTTATAATTCCCACTTAATGGATGATAAGTATATTTCAATGTCATTTGTTCCATTCACATTCCCATGAGTGTCGGTGGAGCGATGAGTACAGCCACTTTGGCATTAAATAAATGCCGAAAATGGATAGCGAAAGTGTAGGGCCGATATGGGAGCTATTGCTCTTAGAACGGCTCTGGGTGTGTGGTAGGTCCCTCTTCTTTGTCTGTGAATGCTAAATCTGCAGTTAAGTTGTTGGGCGTGCACATTGATTTAGTGTACTCTCCATGAGTACACAAATAAGTAAAACTGTCAGAGAATGTTTTTCAATATTTCAATAATGTTATCTCCTCCTCCCACTCCGCTATCACGACTGGGGCTGCGCCGTTACCAATTTATTTTCGTATATTTTTCTAAAGAATAGATAGTATATATATATATATATATATATTAGGTCCTTACATATGAAATTGGCGTTTAGTATGGGAGGAACATAAAGCCGATTTTTTTTTATTATAATATTTTTATT
>JADDOH010016695.1:0-23063 GCA_016648135.1 Agrypnia vestita
TCGGCACCCACTTCCAGTTCGCCGCACTTGTAAGTTCATCAATTTCGCCGAGGCGATTGGCGACGAAAGCTGAGTACGTGCGCGGATCAGTTCGCAGCCAACATAGCACTGTTGTCGAGTCCGTCCAAAAAATTATATTTTCAATGCGGCATGTAAATTCTTTTTTAATGGTGGCCGCCAAGCGCGCTGCAATTAAAGCAGCTTGCAGTTCTAATTGCGGCACTGATAGCGGTTTTAAGGGGGCTACTTTCGTTTTTGCCGCGATAAAATTCACTTTTTTAAAACCGTCTATTTTTTCCACAAAATATGCTACCGCACAGCATGCTAACTCTGACGCGTCGCAGAAAACATGTATTGTCACTTGGCGATGACGACTCGAAATGCACTGTCTCGGAATTGCGCAGCCACTTTTGCGCAATAAAATTTGCCACATGCGCCATTTATTGGCATGTTCCACTTGAATAGGCTGATCCCAATCCACTTTAGAACGCCAGACGGCTTGTAAAAGAATCTTCGATCTTATCATCACACAAGCCAAAAAACCCACGGGATCAAAAATCCTCATGACCGCACTCAACACTTGGCGCTTTGTCAGTCTATCCTCTACTTTTAATTCCGGCAGATCTATAAATTTAAACAAGAATTTATCCGCCGCCGGGTCCCATGATACTCCCAGGATTCGCTCTGTTATTATATCCGCCCCAATAATTTGTACTGGCTCCACTGCTCGTAAATGAGGAGCTATATGTTCCAGTACATCGGCGTCATTAGAGGCCCAGTTGGTTAATTCCATCTTCCCTCTGCGAAGTATCTCGGACACCTGTCGTGCCATCATCACGGCTTCTTCTTTGGTATCCACGGCACTCAGCATGTCGTCCATATAAAATTTATTTTTTATGACTGCCGCCGCTTCCGGAAACTGCGCAGCCGCCGAATCGGCGATCTTATCGCGTACATATTGCGCGCTTGAAGGTGAGCAAGTAGCGCCGAAAACCATCGACGTCATCTTGTAGGTCTGCGGCTCTTCTCCCGGCTCATTCCATATAAATAATTGTGATTCTTGATCTGGTTTCACAATTTTAATTCTTAAAAACATATCTCGGATATCGGCCGCAAGCGCTATACGGCCCTCCCGAAATCTGAATATGTTGCCTAGCAACGAAGACAAGAGGTCAGGTCCCGATAATAAAGCATTATTCAATGCTACGCCTTTGCATTTAGTAGCGGCGTCGAAAACAATTCTTATTTTCTTGGGTTTTCGCGGTAATCCGCGAAAACCCAAGAATAATAATAAGACCGCAAAATGTGGCAGATACCATCTTCGGCTGCCGATTTGTTCCCTTTCCGCGGGTGACAAAATCTCGGCGAATCCTTGTTGTATATAGTACCGCATTTTTTCGCGATATGCGGTCGCGAAGGCCGGATCTTTATCCATTTTTCGCTGTATTCCAGCCCAGCGCCGTTTTGCGGTTTCTTCACTGTCCGGTAGGTATACCTCCTGCCGCCGCCATAACAAATCGGTTTCCCAAAAACCATCAGAGCGCTGCCTTGTAGTGGCTTCCATTATCTGCATGGCTCGCAAGTCATCTGTTTTGACTCGCATTGTTGTGGTAATGCCTATCGAATCCACGGCAAAATGCGCCCTTATCAGTTGCTCGATCGCTCCATCCGTGGGAGCGGGCGTCTCATTCACTGCGAGCACGGATGACTCATCGGTCCGTATCATGGAACACACTCCGTGACGCACCCAGCCTAGTGCAGTTCGCGACTCTAACACGTCGCTGTTAGCTTTTATTACGCGCACTTCACGTGACGTAATAAGGCTGGTATTATCCATGCCAACCAATATTCGCGGTTGGACTATTTCTAAGCGGCCGCGGCCCACCAGCCCCTCTGCAATCGGTACCATGAATTGCGAGGGAAGGGCTAAATCACGCACCGTATTTGCTTGCACCTGATATTTTCTACCATCACTACTTTCGATTGTCAGATTCACTTTCTCAGATTTCGTGTCCGTACTGCACATACCTCCAATACCGCGAAGGTTTAATTTATACACTGGACCGCGCGCACCGACGGCACTAGCTAATTTAGCATCGATCAATGTCACTGAGGAGCCTTCATCACATAGCGCAAATGTTTTTATCTGCCCACTCGGGCCACCCACGACGACCGGTTGCACTTTTAATAAAATTGCGTCATCAACTCGGGTAGCCACGGTGGCTACATGATGTCAGGCTTCACTTGGCCCGCGCGCCGCGCCTGGTGTATAGGCAACATCTTTTTCTGCTTCCGATGGCCTCGCGGTATTGTGTAATAATTTGTGGTGTTTTGCATTACAGTTTTTTACACTGCACCGGATGTTTCCCACTTTGCACTGATTATTGTGTCCCGGGAACCACTGTTCTAAACACTTAAAGCACAACTTTTTTTCGCGAACTATTTGTACGCGCTCCGCGGTCGTTTTTCGAACGAAATCACTACAGCCGGCCGTGCTGTGTGACGTCATATCGCAAATCGCACATTTTCGCGGCGCGTCTTTTGCGTTCGATATAGCAAAATTAATTTGTGCATATTTTTTATTTTTCTGTCCCGGTACTAGCGACGTATCTTGTCCTCCGTGCTTGGGGGCGGCATCCGTTATCATCGTGAGCCAGTTTGCAAAATCTTGTATCGTACTGGAATCTGACGAAGCTCTTGTAGCGAACCATGCCATCCGCGCTGGTAATGGTAGTCTTCCAACCATCTCACATAGTAGTTGGGGTGCGGCTAGATATCGGGAATCGAGACCTTCGACGGTGGCCACAGCATTCGTCACCGCGATCGCGAACTCAGTTAAACTTTCCGTTAAACTTCCCGTATCACTGGAGTCTGTGAGACGTGGCAGATGTCTCACCTTTTCCAACATAGTTGCGATTATTTTGTCCGGCTGACCAAAACATCGCTCCAAAATTTGCATAATTTTTGCAACATTATGCGGGTCCACCAGCAATGGTGCAACCGTGTCCCGCGCTTTCCCTTTCAGGGCGCGCTGCAGACGAATTAAATTTTCTGCCGGATTTAAACTGCATAATTCCGACGACTGATCATATTGTGCTTTAAACGCACGCCATTCCATAACGTCCCCATTGAACACTGGCAAGTCTTTTGCGCTAGACTGCCGTGCCATCAACGCTGCCATACGCGGCTCGTCCTGACTGGACGCGTATCGGGGGCTTTCGACCGAGCGCGTTGACCGAATAGCTTCGGCGAACACGTCCGTCATTCGGTCGAACTGTGACTGCTGATTCCGCATCCATTCTGCCAATGGCGGAGGTGCAGTTTGTGCATGTCCATGTGACTGCACGGTATGTGGGTGGCTTGCTGTTGGTCCTCCCATCTCGTCCCGGCGGCTGTTAAACTGATCCATGTCCGTTCTTCTCCGCTCGGGATCGTCACCCGATGTTGTAGGTATCGAGCCATTATTGCCCATATCCGGGCCCAAATCGCTTTCAGCAGAACATGGCGCCGCCGCGTTCGTTGCAACGGCGCCGACAGTACACGTTCCGGTACGTGACGTCACGGGATCCTTTCCCGCTGCTGTTTGCGATAATGACAGTGCTCGTGCGTAATCTGCCGCGTGACTCTGCTGCATTTCCTGCATCTGCCGCCTGTGGTGACGGTTTTGCCGGCGCAGCTCCGCCCTCAGCATTCTGATGATTTCGTTTTCTGATGCAGAAGCCGATGTAGCTTCTATAGACCCAGGCTGTGAGCCTCCTTCTTCCTCGTGTAACGCATTCTCATCGTCTGAAGATGCTGGATTGCTTCGCGCATCTCCTTCTTCCGATGTGTCCCGACGAGCTCCCGATCTCAAACCAGATCGAGACATGATGACATACAGCAAAAATACAAGCAAGTAAGAGCGGTTCTCCGGCGCCGAAGGACCAGTTGTTACGGACAGACACGCCCGTAACAAATAATTATTTTAGAATAGGGTGGATCACCGATTACTCGCCTGTCTGCTGTGCTCCGGGCGTCGTGACGTCACTGACGATGAGTCACAACTCGCTTCTAAATCTTGATGATGATGATGATACTTTGGAAACACCGGAGAGCAACGCTACGATCGACGGTGTTTCTTCAGGGGTTTTAATTCACAACAATTTACACACAAGAAAATAAAAAGCAGAGTTTTTGTTTCAGAAGGAAACCTAGCGAAAAACGGGCAGAGTGACGTTGTAAAAACTATTTGTCGCACATACACGGCAACAAATACTTACTGGCACTAAGGCACTGAGAGCACTGTGAGCACTGTGATTTCGCTAGGTTTTCGCAGCCTTTTTATTTGGGTCCAGCCAAAATAACGGGAAAATAACTGCCAAAAAGGGATTACTGAGAGAGGGGATTTACATCTTTATTGTAGGCATCGGCGTAACGTGGTGGACCACGGAAGCTGTGCGCTCGGCCTAGCGGAACGACCGCTGGGCGCCGGCGATACCGTGCATCGGCGGCGCATATCTCGCGGCGCGCGGATATTTTTTAAGATAAATCCGCTCTCTCATATCTCCCGCTAATGAGTCATATGTCAAAATGTGCGTCTGACATGCCCGCATGTGGGTGTAATACGCAGATTACTGTCCGGGCATGTCAGCGCTTGCAAATCACGTGCATGTGACAAAAAATGAAACTTTTTTATTTGTGAAAATATCTAAATTATTAATATCGCATCAGGTAGCCCTTGTTTTTCTGAAGAAAATGACACCTCACACTTTAATTATTGAGCTCTCTAGCGATAGTGAATCTAAATTTAGCGCCGTACGAAAAAATGTACGGCGCGCTATCTCAAGTCACGAGCCGTGTGGGTGTCGGTTGTTACCTGCCCGTATCTCTATTGGTACAGAGATGCGGGCAAGTACACTGTAGCTGACCGCTCCGTAGGCGACTACCTGATTTTTACTTTGCGATTTTATCTCAAAACAAAATTTAAAATATTTAATTAAGCGCGCCCGCGGCCCGAGTGACTCATCGTGAGATTTTAATCTCTCTCCCTCGGCCGCGGTCGTCGCTCTAATGGATGACTCATTAACGGGACCCTCATTGACAGTTATATACATAATTAGCAAACACATATTTACAATTGTTCTTAAGCTATTTTGCCTTTACGGCCTGGACCCTATCCACGATTCAAGACATTTATTTTTAAATACTTAATGTTATAACATATTTCAAAATTAAGCATAAAAATATTTTTAATCTTCGATTTTTGATCCTGTGCGAACCAATGGTTGCTTGAACATTTTCGACCCATTTTCAAGGCAGGAATCTACTTGTAAAGTTTTTCTCCTAGCTATGAAACACACTGTAAACACACAAAAAGGATTTCTATTTTATGTTTTCTAGTATTTCCTTCTTCTGGCTTTTGTGTTTTCATTTAAGCTACAGCCCATTGAGAGCTTTAGTGTAATGTATAACTCGGATCCAGTTATCTTTGTCGCGGGCTAATACACCTTACTTGGAGACATAAATAGGAGGGCCTACAGAATACATTCATGGAAGATTCCACGAGTACAGTTCACAGCTCGTTCCATGTCACAAGTTCTATGTATCCCGCCCATATATATATATTATATCTTTCAACCCGAGAATGCTGTAAATACGTCACTGGCCTGTCTGATTATTTCACCGACCCATATATTTATCAGAGAATTTCTTTTCAAAAACATTAAATTACTTTACTGAATAGGAGTTTCATGAGTTCACAGCGATTTCCAATATGAATCCTAGGCTTGACTTGGTATATCACTCTCTGCAGTCAACGTGACAACAATATATTTAAAAGTATATTGTATTTAATCAAATCAGTGTTAATTAGGATCCGAATACGAAAATCCGTTATGATATTTATTGTTTATCTTTCTGTACCAAGTTTCCAGACTAATTTTCCGACGTTTCGAATGACAATGCTGCAATGCGCAATGTCGATAGCCGAGATATGATAACTCCACCCAGAAAAGCTACAAAATTCTGAGAACGAAGATAAAAAACAATTTCGTTCATTTGTGAAATTTTTATGCGCGTTTTTATGGCTTAACACATCTCGGTAGTACAAAATATTTTTCGCTTTTAGACCGCGGTTGGTTGCTGAACACGTTCGCTCGATAAGAAATTTGATAAATTTTGAACACAAGTTAACACAATATTATATGTGAAGTATTCAAACGAATAGATTTATCTACTATTTTTCTTTGCTGAAGATTTCAAGCTTATTTTTTAAATAACGTTTTACAATATTGTATAGCACTATGCGTCTACGGATGATTCTGAAATTTGTTAAGGTAGGTGTACACATTGTCGTTCTATTCTGCGTACAAAATACATTTGGCTATGAATGATAGTGCGCGTCATGCTAAATTCGGTTATTAGAATTCTGTAATTTTTTTACAAGAGATATTTCTAAAGATCCATGTTATTCAATTTGATATACTTTTGTTTGAGAATAATTTTCATAATAAGGTAGGTACCAACACTTCAAATTAATTTTCAATTGATTGGACGTAATCATTTCAATTTTTTAAACATCTTGAGCAGCTTGTTAGTGTAGTGGATATGACTCTCTCCTAGTTATCCAGCAGTCGGTGGTTCGAGCCTCATTCCAGGACACTAGCTAGTTAGTTCTATTTTCATAGCATAAGTGTATAGCTTATTTAAAAAAATATATTAGGAATATTGATGCGACACGTATTCCGTGTTTGCATCTATATTTTTTTCTTATTCTTCTTCTACACTTTATCATAATGGATCGGGGTAAAATAACCCCTGCACCGTATAGAAGGTTACAACGTTTCCTATCTTGGGCCTCGCTCTCCACGTCAACCCAATTTAGTTGCAACCTCGCTTCGCGGCAGTCCTCCAACTGCTTCCGCCAGCTCCTTCTAGGACGGCCCCTTGGTCTTCTGCTTTCTTGTCTTGCCTGGAATATCCGCTTTGGTAGTCTATCTGTCGGCATTTGTAACATATATATCCTTATTTTTTTTTAATATGAACCTATTTTCAAATACAAGATATTTAAAAAAATCTTTACTGTTCGGTTATAATTTATTATTACAAAGGTCCACTTAACACCTATGTACAAATGTACTGTATTTTGGTGATATTTTTTATATTTACAAGAAAGCAAATTTTCGCGGATATGTGATTATATTAAAATTGTCATTTAATAAAATAGCTAATTTGAAAAATATGGGCCAGCTCTGATACAAGTTCAAATGAGGTACACTGGAATATCATAATTCAACCAAGTGTACATAAACGCAGTTATATTTTGCGTTATATTTTTAATCTACGACCTTAACTACTTGTTAAATAATTTATTATACTCTCTAACGAAGACTCGTTTCTTATGATTGTACCGAATTTACAGTGTTCATCGACGATTACTCGGAAAAACTATTTTACTCGGGTGATAGGCTAAAACTGTGACAATTTCGGTCGTGAGGGCCGAATGTTCAACATCAAAAAGTCATAGATATGAAAATAATTTTAGAGTATTTATTGGCCATTGCTTCGATCGCCGAGCCAGTTGAAAAATGACTACAAGAGTCGCTAATTTATCGACCTTTGATCTACTTGATTTAGTGATAATCTTTTTTGTACAGTTTCTACCATTGATTTTTACTAGAAGCGACGGAAAAGAAATACGAACGTCCCGAGGCCTTTTAAAATTATACCTTCACAAACAAACAATACCTTCTCCCGGTATTTATTATCCCGCTTAGTGTTTATATTCACCTGAATGTTAAAAATCCTTCAAAATGTTGATGTTTTCGAGGAAAGTAAAGAACATTAATTTTGCTTAGATTAACAATAAATGTCAAGTCATCTGTCAAAGATCTCAAAATAGTCATCAATAATATTTTTTTGATGTTTATAGCGTTAAATTTGGAGCTGAACATAATTATTAATTTAAAAATGGATTGGTTTCTACAAAGTTTTTAGTTAATTAAAATAAATAATAAGAATTTTATTTAAAAAAAGCCTACAGCATACTAGGATACTCCGAACCTGCGAACAAAGATCATTAATTACAAAAAAACTAACAAACTTTATATAAATCACTTGGACTATTTTTAAAGTTGACCGATACCATTGTACCTTCATTACAACAGACGCACAAGAACAATAATAAATTATTTGGTGTCTGAAAATTCGTCCTGTATCGAAACCATACAACCTCAAGGTAAACGCTATAAAAATGAAAAATACATTTTTAATTATTTTTTTCATAATCGTTTAGAGTATGCTTCTCAGAAAAAAACACTGAATAGGGAGAGCAAATGCAGATGAAATATTTTTTTTTTAATTATCGCATGAAATTATCTGTCGCTCTGGACAATTAATGTCTTACTTTTATTCATAAGTCATGTAAATCTTGTAATTTATCCGAAATCGACATTTTCACAACTACTCACAACAAACAATATAACTACTAAATCGATATTAGGTATATCAATAGCATAAATACATAGCACTCTTAGTTGGGTTGTTTGATCAGTAGTAATTAATAGCTATAATTATGTTTCTTTTTTTCAATTGATTCAGCAACATTGTCGATTGACATTTAAAAAATATTGATTGTATTATTTGTATATATCTACTTATATTATTTGATTAATTACACCAATATGTTTCGGAAAAACCTTTCCATCGTCAGGGTGTTACATGTATATATCAAAATACCAAAATCAATAATGTCTTTTGTTTTTTGTTTTTCTAAATTATTTGAAAAATTATTTTTAAATATTATTGCTGAAGTTCTTGATTATTCGCAATTATTTAATTTATACTATATAAATTATAATTTATACTATAGTTATGATAAATTGTGAAATTCGAATGATCAATCACTTTAAAAAGATATCAGCCAGTGACAGAAACCTTGATGTATTCTATATGCTACAGGCTCCATTCAAAAACGAAATATTCAAAAACTTGGTTGACGATCGCTTGAGTGTATAATACATGCTTATCATACATATTTTACAATCGTCGTATAACTTGTTATCTAGAACTATTCCTGTGTAGAACTTATTTCTAAACTGTATTTATTGATTTGCGACAGTCTTTACTTCATTCTTAATATTATATGTAATTTATTTTATCATTCTGACATTATTTATTATTACTCTATCATAAATTGTAGGTATATCGTGAAATCATGTAGGTATATTCAAAATGTTCATAAAATATTTAAACTTTATTTTTTAGTGTCATTCTAGAACCATCTATCAGGGTCAATAATGAATGTCCCGTTGACGATCTGTTTGTTAAAAAATAGAATATAATTTTCCTTGATAAGAGGCAAACGGCTATATATTTTTTTTTAATTAATTCTTATTTGTGGTTTAATTAAAAGCAATTTTACCTAATTATCCCAAAAGCTGTGTTCTTAACAAACCATTATAATTATTATATTAGCACTGTAAACTTTGGTGATTAAATTTACCACTTCACTTTTTCTTTGTGTTATTTTCACAACCTAATTAAACGTGTTTGCGCCTGAAAGAAATGCTTTGTCTACCTGAAAATCTTGAAGGAAAAATCTCTGGGTAGTAAAAAGGCATTGTTATGTAAACGTATTGTTTTCAAGAGAAATAAACAAGAATTCTGAATTCTTGGGTCGTAAGAATTAATATCGACTTCAGCTATTACTTTTATAACAGTAATAGCTGTAGTAACTACTGTTTTTGTAATTTTTCATATAAGTACATCATGAATACTGACACGTATTTGTTTTAGCTTGAATCACTTCAATCCTTCAGTCCCTTCCACATTGGCTAACAGGGACAACACAAAATCAGCAATACACGTTCGTCTTCTTCATCATCTGTTGTCTTCTATCGAAGGTTGAGGACCAAGTTGCAGTATGTTGATTTGTTCTGTATAAGATGAATCAAATTTTCGGCTTTTTGAACATTGAGCCACTTTCTAAGGTTACTCTCTCGTCTTCTTTCTACAAACTTTAGAATTATACATATTCGTAGTAACAGTACATTTCATTGCACGTTACACATATATGTGTGATCATGTATTGGATGAATATACAGTGGGCCCTGTAGTTAAGTATAATTTCGATCTCTCTGGTAGTCCATTATTGTGCCTCTACAGCGTGAACTGCTTTTCTCCTCCCTTCGCGACCTTGGGCTATTTTTAGTGCCACCACCCTCTGTCTGGTACATAAAACTTATTTTCTAGAACAACCATTCTAAAAAATAAAACATATTCATTCGTCTTATAATACACGGTATTCGCAACAAATGACACAGACGCCACATCTTGAAGGCGTCGGGCATGTTTCTTTCTTGCCTTCTCAGGGTGCATGTTTCGAATCCATAAAGAACTATGGAGAACATCATGCGAAATTCCTTGGTGCATGTTTGTCCGAGACAGAAAAGAAAGTCATGTACTTACTTACTTACTTACTTACCATCACGCCGTTTCCCCGTGGGGGTAGGCAGAGAGGATAGAGCGCCATACTCTTCTGTCCTGACAGAAAGTCATGTACTTATTTAGAAATAAAATATGTATGATGTTGGATAAGGTTTTTTTAATCTAAAATGTTAATAACAACAATTGTTTATAATTTTTTTTATGGATTTTTGTTTTTTTTCAAATAGCTCACATTTTTTTTTTAAATCGTGCCGTATGCCACATTACATATACATACTCAATTTCTTAATAAAAGTACATGACCTTTTTTTCTGTCTCAGATAAACGTGCATTGGGGAATGTTACATCTCAGTCACGGCTGAGGATGAATGGAAAGAAAATTGATGGCCATTTTTTTGTCTTTTATTAAATTTTCAAATAAAATTATTATAATGTATACTTTACTAAGTGCCTATAAAAATATGTAATAATTAATCACCTTCTTGTAAAAAAATCTCTGTATCTTAGGCTCCCAGGGTGGTGTAACCACTTAAGCCAGTCGGACTTTTACGTTTCATGAGATGGGTGGTTCTTGCAAATTTTGGTCAGTTGCGACATCTGCTTGCATAGATCTGGTATCCACGCTTAATTTCACTGAATGTCAGTTGCCCGACGATATGGCCTGTTCCGGAATTTGATGCCTTTCCTGTGAGGAAGTCCGCCTGCAGCGTCTGTGCACCGCGGCTGGAGTGGCGCAACAGATGGGGCGGTTCCACAATGGAGCTTATCATTACGCTACAACAAAGCGGTACCTACCTCGGCTGTCGCGCGGAGAGCGGAGCAAATGCAACAGAAACAATTGCCAAGGGGGATGAAGAGTGTGATGAAGAGTGTCCCGAAGGGAAGGGATGGTCCAATTCATGGATACTGCAATTTTATAATAATCTTTGCGAGTTATTTAGGTACAATTTATGTTAACTCTAAGTTCAAAAACGGAAGCATTACCTGTTGGCTACGGATACAAATTATATGATAATTAATTTTTAGTATAAAAAATATACAAATTACATGATAATTAATTTTCGGAATAAAAAATATACAAATTGTATGATAATAAATTTTCAGTATAAAAAATACACAAAGTAAATGATAATTAAGTTTCAGAATAAAAAATATACACAGAAAATCTATTATATTTAATTTTTGCGGGCTTAACTTCTATAACACAATGCTGCAATATAAGAATCTATCAGAATATAATTAGTTTTGCTTTTACTTTTTTAGAGTATGAGGAAACATTATTTTTTCTTTTTTTCGTTGAACCTTATCCGCCTTATCCATTCAACGCACGTTGGCTATCATGTTGGCTATGAGAACTTTGCTTACTGCGGCCTGGAACAGCCTACAATAGACTGTCCAAGCCACTGTCCCTGGTTTTTCAGCCATGATGTTCTCCTTTTTCCAGGGCCCCGCTGCATTATGAGATGCAAGATCTCGTACTTCTCTGGATGTCTCATAACATGTCCGAGATATTGAAGTTGTCGAATTATAATTGTTTTAATAACTTACTCTTTATTCATTCGACCCATAATATCGTAAATCTGTCCATCCAGCTTTTTTTGAGTATTGCCATATAGGTACACATCTCGAATGACTTAAGTCACCTTATGAATTCTTCGATAAGGGTCCGTGCTTCCATTTTATAAAATAATATCAAAAACACGTTACATCTGACCATTCGCATTCGTAATCCATCCAATCCAATCGAGAAGAAACATATAGTTTTATAAGTATAATGAAAATGTTTTACCTAAAACTAACGACCATTTATCGACTATAATTTATTTGTTTACATTACTCGTAATTTTCTTATTCTTTTCATCTTAAAAAATTCACGAAAAAATTTAAAAATATAAAATATCTAATTTTCGACAAATCACGATAAAATAAAATTTATCCGCCAACCACGGAATTATAAGAAAACCAATATAAACACTATGACGTGAAGTTCAGATCCTCGTGACCTGAGCCCCTCGTCATCACCAGCTAGTTCAGTCGGAGAAGAATGGGACTAACCTTACTCCTTTATTTCAATCTCAGGGTCCTTTCGGTGATGTGCGCACTGATCTCTCTCTCGAGTCGCTTCAGTTATATTAACATATCATATTAGCATATCATATTAACATATCATATTAGCATATCATATTAACATATCATATTAACATATCATATTAAGCGTTCATATTAACATATCATATTAACATATCATATTAACATATCATATTAAACGTTCATATTAACAATTTCAAGTTGCAACAGATTAACAAAGACGGGTTTACATAACAAAACATTTTGTGCATTCAACATAAGAATTTATTCAAAAAATTTAAACAAATAAGTAACTGTGCCGCTGAAGGCGACCACAGCTAATTTACCCGATGATATTTTACTAAGATTATTTTGTGTTAGTATTGATACTTCTAATTTAAAATAAACTGGCCGATCCCCGACACTGTTGACAGCGGCCGCTCAATTTAAAAGGAAATCAACATTCTACTGGCGGTAACGCCATCGCAAATGTCGTGGACCGGGGAAATTCATGACGCTAAAGATTTACGTTTAAAATGCATTGGATACAGTAATGATACATAATAATGCATCGGCATGATGCTCGAAATGTCCTCAACGATGGATTAATCACTGTTGCTGCATATTTCTTCCAACCCTCGGCGCTCTACATTATGCCGCGACGTCTCGCGAGGCTGAATGGAGTGAAAGGTATTTGAGATGAGACTGAGATCAGAGAATACCAATTTCTTCTGTGTGTGAACGTGCATCATCCAGAAGACGGTGGGCACCTGCATCACGCCATGGTGTCTTCCTCCAGTTCAGGATAAGATCGGCATCCAGTGGGTCAATGGATGAACGTTCTTACGCCGCCATGTGGTCCCTGCCCTTGTGCTGGACCTCGAGCTCTCAGCAGGTCGCACGCTCGACATCCGAAGACGGCTTCACATTGTGATTCCGTCGCAGGAACCCTCTCAAATGGGTGCGAAGTTTTCACATCCTGTGCGTCAGAATGTCAAAATCCAATGACGCCAACTTGTTCCGCGTTGATCGATAATGTGGCCGGCCGCTAAAAGTTCGTAAATGATCCCGGTTCCGAAATGCACGCACAGTACCTACGCGTGTTAACATTATTTTATTGGTGCAATATTACACGCGGTGATTGAAAAAAAAAAATTTATCAAGTGTTCCGCAAAGGAGTGTGACGAATATTATTTATTACGTCACAACACATATAAATACATCGAATGTACAAAGTAATATTAAAAAATACTACAGAAACTAGGTTTGTTTAAAAAAAAATCATTAGTAAATTAGACACGGGCAGTTGAAGCGCTTGGTTCGTCTGGAGTTAATGCGCTTACCTAATGATCGAACGATCAGGGGTTCGACCCAAGAATTAGCCTTAAAATTCAAAATATTAAAGCATAGCTCAGTTAAAAAATTCTAATGAAATGATTATTATATCGGTAGTTTAGTTTTGTATCTAACATTACCAAACATATTTTTATTTTCTTTATTATTTTTTTAAACTTATTTTTTATTTACGTCCTTCAAGTAAAAAATGAATAAACACTTCAAACAAAATGTCAAATACATAGCAATAGCACAATACATAAAGATAAATATAATATGAAGTGGAAAACAAGTACACAGCAATAGCTTAAGCATAAAAAAGCATATTATAATAAAAAAATTACATAACAATCTAACGCCATCAACAACTGACATACATTACACTTATTTAAGTCCAATCTGACGAATACTAGTAATCTTTCAATACACCTTTTAAAATATGTTTGAATATTATAAAGTTGATGATAAAAGTTCAAGCTGAAGCCTTTGCAGTGGGGAAAAATGACTGTTTAAATTTCAAATAATTTTACTAGTTTTAATGTTCACAAAACATCTAAATTACAATAAAAACTTAATATTTATTTAATATAAAAAACTGCAGTTTAGATAAAAATTATTTTCTTTAATGTATAATGATCACAGTTCTGCGAGGCCGTTTTATTTCGCGACGTTGTCTTTGATGCCTTTCTTAACGCGTCTATTTAGATGCGCCCACTTTTCGTAATAAACGCAAATAGCCTTAATGTATCGCTTAACTTACGTCGGGCATTCCATTCTAGCTCGAGTTCTTATGAGACATCTACTTCTTGTTTAATTAAAATTCTCCTATGTTTCGAGTGCTTTAAACATTATTCCACGGAAAAGAAAGAAAATCCGCTGGTAATTTTGTAATGTAAATGTAAATAAGTACTTTTAAAAGATAATCTCCGAAAATCGAAAACAAAGCCAAAAAATAAGACGAGTTTTTATATAAAATGCCTTTTTTATATATTTCTATTTAATAAAAGCATAAAATATATAATACTCATATTGTAATAGGTTATAGAAAAAACTTTGTGCTAAAATCAAGGCAATCAAATCAATTAAATTTAAAAAAAAAAATTATGTCAATCTAAGCTTTTACTCTCCTGACTTAGAATGATTAATAATTACAACGAGATCTCATCCATCAACCCCTAACCTGAATATATTCTTTGTGACTCAGCCTTAGTTTAAAAGTTTTACTATCCAGAGTCGTTCAAACGTAATACACGCTTACCATTATCACAGGGAGCATTGAAGCCATTACCATTTGTCGACAACTTTTATGGGATGGCCGCGTTGTAAGAATGCCTGAATAAGACTACCGAGAAGATGATGAATTCATAGCTAACACGGAGCAACGATCGCGTTAGCGCAAAAAAATTTTTCGAAGGCTCCATCAAGAAGAACCTTCAAAATTCAGAGTAAGCAAGTGCGAAAGGTGTATCAGAACCTGTGAATCCAGAACTGGTCTTTTTGACCACCTGCGGACTAACCATCTGATTTCCTCGGACTAGAGAGATGGCTAATGATAATTATGTTTAGCATATGCAAAATTCAGTTACATGCCAAAGGCTGTTGCGTATCACGTGATTAGACTTTGTTGACCTTGAAACGTACGCATTCTATATTTGTGAGGTAATTGTATATTTTGTTGTATTTTTACTATAATAATAATAATTTCAATACTGTAATATAATCCAATGATATAATAAACTATAGATACGTCACAAGCGTGAAATCTTGGCAACTCAAAATTAAGGAAATTGCCTTACTTGCATTCGTTATCGAACGGATCTTCTTTGTGATCGGGCGCAACGCAACGCTACGCCGAAAAAAGAAGTCCCGGGGAAAAAGGAACAGATTATCGTACACTATTGTAAGAAAGAGTATGTTATTATAGTCACCGTGACTTCAAATTACCTGATTTTTCTGTCTACACGCAGAGCGTTTGTGAAATAAGTGTGCCGTGATTTGTTGTCTCTTTCAATGCGATATTTGCTACATACGAAAGCCGGCTAGTATGGGAATAACGTGTCTATATTATAATACGTCAATGATGTAATCAGTGTTTTTATGTTCTGTTTTTTTCCACAATGTGTTCTGTGTAACAATTTATTTTTTTACAGAACTCATTGTGAAATGTATGTTTAAAAAAATGTGACAATATATTTTTGCAGTACAATTTTAATGTCATACTAGAACTACTAGGATTAATAACTAATAATTAAGATTCCTCAAATACATATCTGCCTTGGATATTCAAAATTGGGGAGAGCTGGCACAACACCGAGATGAGTAGAGGAAGATTCTTGAGAAGGCCAAGACTCACCAGGCGTTGTGTAGAATAGTGATGATGATGACGACTGTTATAAGGTCATTGATGACCTAACTGTGACATGTTAATTTCATTATGTTTTATTTTTAAATCAAATATAGGACCAAAATAATATAATATAGTACATTTAAATACGGAAACACGTCGGTCACAAAAAAACATTTGGAGTAATGAGAGTTCATAGGAAATGAGAGAATACTTAATCCAACAAGGAGTTTCAATTACTTCTCTTGTAACAAAATACTGCGGAAATTCCTCTCATGTACTGAATAATATTAACATTTTACGATACGTTTCGATGTTCACAATTTATATGCAAATATATATGTTAACAATGTTTCATTACGTTACATCCGCGAATACTGAATAACTTTACCATTTCTAAATTTTAAATAGACTGTTCACCACTAATGATTTGAGATCTTGTGATGAATCCTATGGTAGTGTGTCCCTCCTAACGTATTAAAGATGAATACTAACAACCCATTTAAAATGTCGATGCTTAATCGCCGCGAGTTGATATTTAATTTTAACTACTCTGTTCAATTGATTTGCCAACTCCTGGCCGCGGCTAACAATGTGATGAATCCTATGGGGTGACCCGTCAAAAATACGTCGTGGAAAATAATATTAAATAATATAAATTTCATTGCAATGAATAAAGTCATTTGCCGTATGATGTTAGCGAAAATAGTTGTATGGCGCGGGTGGCAACGGCTGAGGTCGACAGATACGCTGTAACTATAAAAGGATCGCGGAATAAAATATTATACCTTCTTGAAATATTATAAATAATGTATTCTATACAATATTAATACTCTGCCTGTGCTAACTATACATTTAACTAAAATATATATTATTAACTGGAAATAATTATTCTGTGAAAATTGCGCTTTTGAATGCAATATTAACTAAAAATATTAACTAACATCTTGGGTTCGCAGACGAAATCGATAATACCTAATGCCCTTTGCATTTACTAAGTATATTACCTAAATAGCCACAGCTATACCATCCTGTCCGTCAGGGACGAAACATAAAACACAGTTATATTCCTAAAAGTGCTACCTCTTACGCGACAAAAATACCTATTGCAGTCGGGCTATGAATATGAACTATTTCCGCCTCATAATGGCGCCTGGAACCAATACTAAAAACCTCACTAGAAATAATAAATGCGACTAAATCTCGATAAATACAATATATACTATTCGTAATACGTCGTTGAATTGGCACATGATTCGTCTAATGGATGAAGGACCCCGTTGTGTATCGTAATAACTTCAAATTCTTTTATAGGAGCAGTGTGGAAACAATTGCATAATATTACGTAATAAAACATCTAACGAACCTAATAATCTATACATTTATGTTACAATAAAATACGTTCACCAGAAGAATTCGTGTATTAGAAATAAAACATATCCGTTTGGAAACAACCCAATAAAATCAATCGAACGGCATAAAGAGGAGAAATTCACATATTAAATAACACTGAAACTAATAATTTTAAACACTTTATATTAACATATTCTTACCTTGAATGGTGTCGTCTTAGACGTGTATGAACCTGTTCATATTAATTCCTGGGGAAAATAATACATATATTTGCTATCTACGAAATAAGACATTTTTGAAACGAAACTTCTTTATAAATAAGTAGATAAGGTCTCGGGGATGGTTTGTTCGAAAGGATTCTACAACAGCCCGTGAGTTTATATGAAATAATAGTTTCTTTGAATGCTAAATTTTGGTTTTTTAAACCCTCAGCATCTCTGCCGAGGGGGGTTGAGGCTCCGCGCCCGCCTAAACCCGGTGACCGACTTCCTAAGTGACTAAACGGCCCCCCTTGTTCCTCCGGAACTTACTGCATCCCGAGACTCTATCTCTTCTTTACGAGATGTGATCCTGTGACGCCCCTCTTTTAGGCTTATAATTGAGATGGCCGTACTCTTTTGGTACGAGTTTCTGATGATGAGTGTTGTCTTGAGGCGCCTTTCTTTTAGGCCGATGTTTGAAGAATCATGTACTCTTTTGGTACGAATTGATGACGACATTAGCCTCCTTTGCGGGCATAGTCAGCGATGTTACAAATTATTGTGCAATCTCATTATGCCTTTTCAGAGCGGCGTCCCACGATTCTGCATCTTGCAACATTTACTTTGGACAAATGTTAGAGTGTTAGTAACATATTTATAATATCCCAGCTATTCCATATGAGTGAATGATTTTTATATTTATTCTGGCCCTGTCTTTCTTACAGAGGACGAAATAGAAGTTAACGTTTTCTATCAAGGTTTTACAGCATTCAAGCATGGAAATCCTTCCAAAGACAAAGGGAACCCTTTTGTTGGTTTAAGTAGTTTGCGCCGGATGAGGTTAGGTGGTCGGTTTATTGACGACCCCGAGCAACAAGGAGGGCCCCGCTTTTAAGGGACCCTGCAGGGGCTTGTGCGGGTTCCACGCCCAAGTGCCGGCAATCATCCACCCCTCAGCCAGCTAGGCTAACACAAACCAGATATCCCCAATCTTTAGTTAGATCTCCCCATTCTGTCCTTTACTCGTCATTCTGAAGCTACTTGTTAAGCCGAATATACCGAGGTACTCGATTCATAAAGAATTAGTTGTAGACCGAGTGTAATGGTTGCGCAATACCTACGCAATACAGTAATTATTATAATGTTACCAAGTAATTCATATAGAAATCCGTGTATTCAATTTTTAGCATAAACAGTATGAAATTCGCTTTGCATAAAAATACATCCATTTGGAACGGAATTCTCGTACGATTTGAACCAATATCACACAAGCAATCGTGATATTTAATTACACATAATTATTCCGAACTCAAATATTCCCAAAATAAACACATTTCGATAGTGAAAATAATTAACCGTAATAGATAATATAAATGTGTTCCTTAGCTGTTACACAGTGGCGGTATGATCCTCTCTGGTACTGATGAATGGTAGATTCCTCCATACGTCCGGGCAGCAACTCCGTCCGCAAATGCTGTTCTCCCAATGAAGTCTCTGGCAGTAGTCTCTCGGGCAGCGCTTCCGCTGGCAGGTCTGGTCTCGAACTGAAGGGGCTGAGTATATCGTGTTCGCTCCTTTTATAGTCTGGATTGCACCATATCTTCGAAATCCACGCTAGTGCAATGACTCATCCTTTGCGCGATGACTTCACCGGCGGCGCTCGCCATTGGCCGGATTCAGTCATCGGGACGGTCGCCTCCGGCTCAACCCGTCGAAGGCAAAGCGCGCCTGTGATTGGTCCGTTTCGTTAAAATAACAGTAAAGCACCCGCTACACGCGAGACTTGCTGTTCCGATTCATAAATAATAAAGGCTCGTTCGCACCTACTCACAAGGTCGAGTCTATTAGGATTGGCAAACGATATTAATTTAACACAGAATTATATCTATGGTATAATAAAGATCTAAGAAATATTACTTGTATAGCTGAATATTCAATATTTTGTTAGCCTCTTGTAATACATAGAATCTTAAGAAGAAATATATCAGGCTTTTACTTTTAAACGATTCCAAACAGAAGAAATATATTTTTGATGTCCATACTTGACTTTTTTGAATATTATTATTTTAAGATTTTCTAAATTTATTAAATCTATCTCTATGTCGACCATCACAATCTCTTCTTCAAGGGAGAGGGCTTATAGTGAGGGTTCAATAGATTGATTGAAATAATAACTAACTATATTTAAGGGAGCTTTACTATAATAATAGTTCAAGATAAAATTATATATAAAAAACAGTATGCTGGAGGAGCGACAGTTGAGATGGTTTGGGCACATAAGATGGAGACCACCAGTCCACACAGTGAAGCAGGTAATGTCTATGGAGCTTCATCGACGGTCATCCAGAGGAAGACCAAATAACTGAATGACTCAATGCTCTAAAATATTACAGAGAAATAACCTGGATGAAAGCGATACCCAGAACCAAAGAAGATACAGCCTGAGAACGAGAAGAGCCGATCCCAACAGCATACCTAGGCAATGAGTTGGGACAGTGCAAGGAAAATGAACTTATTGTAAAGAAAGAATTAGGTACATAATTGTAGCCTCAAAAGATGAGAGAAACTGTCAGATTTTCGTAATATGATTTACGTAATAATGATACGGCGAGTATAATTAGTTCAACAATGAAATAATGATAATTACCATGACTATATGTTATCTTAATTGTATATTAAGATATTTGTGACAAAACGCAGATCCATTCATACATTATTATTGATAATGGGCAGGCAGCTTAAGCTGATAGGCCCATATCACTGTCTCTCATTTGAATATCCAGCCTATTCTTAAATTGGTTGACACTGGCTGCAGACACAACATCCTCGGGCAAACTGTTTCACATATTGACCACTCTATTGCTTAAGCATGCTTTCTTGGGTTACACGAGAACCGAGACTTGTTCAACTTCAGATGCTGTCCTCGAAGGCCCACATTAGTGTTAAATGCAAACATATCTGTCATATTAAAAATATTGTAGTAGCCCGATAGAATCTTGAATGTCTCGATGAGGTCACCTCTTGCTCGTCGCTCCTGAAGAGTGGGCAGTTTCAATACTCTCAGCCTTTCCGCATATTCCAGGTTTTTAAGACCCAAGGGCAATTTTGTGGCTGGTCTCTGAACATTTTCCAGTAAAACTATATCTTTAACAAAATATGGATTCCAGATCTGAGAGGCATATTCGAGGAGAGGCCTCACATACGTCTTATAAATAGTTGTGAATAGTGGTACTGTCAGATGTTGGAATGATCTTCTCACTATCCTGTATATTTTTAAAAACATTATTTCTATGCATACATGAGACGCCATCGTACGTCAAAAAGCAAGTCATTTCTTATATTAATCTTCTGTATAGAGAAATAGCAGATGGAAAGGTCGATAAGTGTAGGAATCAGGCATATTGAGATAATACGAGAATAAAATACCACATACACTCATCACTGCCGAGACTATACAGAGTGTGCAATGAATACAGTGAGTTTGTAGATGTATTTCACGACTGCTTGACTAGTTTAAAAAGAAATATGCAGTTGATTGTGAGACAGTGATAGTTTTTATATAAAAATCTGCAAATTTTTTATATTTACATATTTTTTATTTGGATAATTACTTTTTATAATTGTTTAATGTTTAGTTATTTTATAATGTGTACTGCCTATGTGCTTGTTATTTTATATCGCTTTCTTTTTTTTTTCTTAACGCTTTGAAAACTGTAAGAATGTCTCATTGTTTTGTACTACTTACTTTAACGTATCTTTTTGCAATGGTGCTATGCACCGTATGCACACAAAATAAAAATCGCTTAAACTACCAGCGCCATATAGATGTACTTACCTACATGGTGACGCCTCCCACCACCTGCTGAATGTACGAGCGAGCAAAGTTCTTCTTTACATCACTTAATCGTGCCTCGAACACCGAAGGGACCCTGGATGTTCAAGGCGGGCCCCTCTCTTTGTTACGGGTCTCTGCACATGCTTACATCTTATGATAGATAAAGTATTTCTATTTCACATATACAATCGTTTACATTGGTAAGCCTCATCATGTTCATATTCGTTAAACTTATCTTCTATACTCAATAGTATTTTCTCCTTGAAAAAGGATGCGCGACCAATCAGATTATTGAATATTATCTACAAGATAATTATCTATACTAATAACATACAAAGAGGTAAAGTTTGTAAGTTTGGATGTAGGAGGTAATCTCCGAAACTACTAATCCGATTTCAAAAATTATACAATATTTGGAATGGACTTTCAGGGTGGACATAGGCTATCTACTATATATTAGGTCCTTACATATGAAATTGGCGTTTAGTATGGGAGGAACATAAAGCCGATTTTTTTTTATTATAATATATTTATTTAATCAAAGTATGTACCATTGCTATCTATGCACTTTTGCCATCTCATAGGTAGTTCATCGATCCCTTTACTAAAAAAACCATTCGGACGGGAATCAATAAAATCTTTGAAGGCGGTTTGGACTGCCCCATCGGAGTTGAATTTTTTTCCTTTGCAAGAAGTTATCCAAATTTCGAAAAAAATGGTAATCTGTTGGGGCAAGGTCCGGAGAGTACGGTGAATGTCTTAGACATTCCAATTGAAGCTCCTCTAATTTGGTAGCCGTCTGTTGTGCAGTGTGTGGTCTAGCGTTATCATGAAGCAGCATTGGCCTAGAGCGATTAACCAGCCTCGGTTGTTTAGCAGCTAGCTTTTCCATCATGGTTTGCAGTTGCTGACAATAGACATCTGCCTTAATCGTCTGGCCAGATTTAAGAAAGCTGTAGTGAACGACACCAGCACTGGTCCACCAAACGCTCACAAGTAACTTTTTTGGAGTCAATTTTCGCTTGGGGCATTGTTTGGCTGGTTCGGCAGGGTTCAGCCATTGCGATGAGCGCTTCCGATTATCGTACAGGATCCACTTTTCAACACAGGTAATGATTCGATTTAAAATCCCTCTTATTGTGGGCAGGTTTGAGTCCTATGCAACGCGCAGTCAACGCGCGTTTGTTTGATTTGCTAAATCACTCCAATTCCCGTGAGGACCCCCTTTCAATACTTTTTTCACACCAGCCTTATACAAAATTTGCTTCAAGTAGATTAAAACAGTTTTATCACTAACACCGCATCCTGCAGCTAACTCGGATGTGGTTTGCGATGGATCCGCTTCCACAATAGCCTTCAATTCTTCATTATCAACTTTGGTCTCCGGCCGTCCACGGGGCTTGTTCTGCAGGTCGAAATTTCCAGAACGAAACGTTGGAACCAAAAACGCACTGTGTTTTCTTTTGCGGCACCGTCGCCATACACATCATTAATCCTTCGAGCC
>JADDOH010016696.1:0-13903 GCA_016648135.1 Agrypnia vestita
TTATATTACTTTTCGCGGTCGCGTGAATGAATAATTTCATTTAGTGCATAGCCTTTCTACCTGACGTGCAATTTCACAATTTTCAAAACGAAATTTCTTCTAACAAAATAATTCTCATACGACATACAATCGTTCATAGAGATAAAAATAATACAAGATCGTTTATAGTTCGAAGTTCCTACCCCTATGCCAGTCTATGTAAGGCACTCGTCCCAAGCGAAAGCAATTGGAGTATTTAAAACTTAATCTTGAATTCAAGTAAATTAATTTTAATCAATCGCCCTTTTAATTAAGATAAATTAAAGAAATCTCATAGAAACGAATAAAAGATATCAAATATTATAATATTACCAGCTATGAAATATATGTATACTAATCTGTTGTTGTTTTATCGCAGGCTGCGGAGGCCAGGGTGACCAACTGAGCGATAATTCGACAGCGAATAATTTAGAAAAGTTCTATGTAGTGAAATAAACCAAAGCGTCAAAGCAAAGTAATTAGACAGCCCGGTTATTAGAAAGACTTATACATAGAGTGTAATAGAGCTAGTCCACAATACCTTACAGGTAGATTCCTGACTCAATAATGAGCCTAAAATGTTGCAACAATAATGTTCAAATATCAATAGTCATGAAGATAAGTGACTTCAAATATCGTTATTTTTCCGAATGCTTTATCATCTTGTACAAATTAATATTGCACAATCTTTTATTTTGTAGCTAGTAGTATTCTACATTTAATTTCGAATCTAAATTATTATTTACACGTGGTGTGAAATTTCAAAAGTTATTGAAATAAGCGACACCAGAGTTTGTATTTATTTTTTAATTATTTCTAACCTTTCTTTTGTAAAAGGTTAGAACTATTATGAAGGTAATTTATATCGATCGTTAAAAATACATTCACCTTAACATAACCCAGATAAAATATTTAAAACCTTTCATATATTTAAATCAGAAATTTATTCAAGCCATTCATAAATTTCATATTCTTCAACAATAAATTGTCTTTATAAAAAAAAAATCGTTTAGCTGTAAATTCCGCATAGAATCATCCATGGAGAAGAGCAGATTTCCTTGAGGGAAACGTCTCCCACGCCCGCTCACTGAGCTAGTTGGTGAACGCAAGGAGTTTGGAGTTCCTTTTTCGTCAGGGCATGAGGTCCCGAGACGAGGGCCCCCGATCCTCGTGTTATATATACTTCTCGTTACGTGTCTCATAGAAACGCCTATGATCACTTTGTACAATGAAACGTTCACAATCCCACCCATGATGGACTGTGAAAAGTACCCACCGCTTACTCAGGACCGTCTATGAGAAAAAACTTCCATATCGGTCCTGTTCATTCCCAGGTTGACATTTTTTTGATACTACCAGGCAATACCGTGCTGCCCTGCATCCGTCGTTTCGCTACCCATTCACAGTCCGCCTACAGTGCTAATCAACTTTTTTTTAAGAAACCAAGAAAAATACATCAAATTTAAACATAATAGAATATAAATTACTACAAAAAGAATCCAAAAAGACCCATGATGGATTATCAGATCTATCTTTTTTTTATTTGGACATAATATGTTTAATATGCTCACCTTATAACATACATGTATTGTATTTTTACTACCGCCAACCGAGGTTAAAAATTTTGTCATCCCCATTAGATTTTCGTACTGTTTCCAGAATTTTTGTACAAGGTTTTAACCTGTATATCGTCCCTTGAGAGGTAAAACTCACTAATTGCAATATTGGCCAAAATGAGTTATGAATACAAAAATTCCTATTTTTTCCATCTTTATTCCAGGTAAGAATCTTAAAGTGAATATTCCGTGTCTATTTACAGTTATTTAGTGGTAAAACTCATGATTTTAACATTTTCAATAATTTTTTGTATCACATGTTGATGTTTAAGCATTATTATCTCAAAACTACTCCATGTCGCTTAGTGAGTTTTACCTCTAAATGGACGATAATGATGATTACGTCCTGTGAATGTTGATAAGCATCCTGTAGAGAACAAAAGACGACTTCTTCTTCTTCTTCTCGTGCCCTGTCCGTTTACCAGACGTTGGCTATCACGTTGGCTATGCGGACTTTGTTTACTGCGGCCCGAAACAGCTCCACAGTAGACTGGCCAAACCACTGTCTCAAGTTTTTCAGCCACGAAGTCCTCCTTCTTCCAGGGCCTCGACTTCCGGCAATCTTTCCCTGCATTATGAGATGCAAGATCTCGTATTTCTCTGGATGTCTCATCACGAAAATCATCATCAAAAGACGACAACACTTATAATTGAAAGTGAATGAAATCGAATTTTTCTCCAGATTAAATACCCAATGTTCACCTGACTAATGACAAGCGAAATTAAACTGTCCGAAAATACGTTCGATCTAACTCGTGATCTGCTTGACAGAATTGCTCGCTGCAAAAACTTGCGTGTGCCCTGAAGATAGATTTCTAATATTGAACATCTTGCCGCCTTTTCCATTTCAACTTTCCCTTCGCGAAAGGGTGATCGATCAATCATCCCTGTCACGATATCGCCATTCCTGAGAATAATTTGTGTTTCACCGAAAATCGCCTGCGAAACTTTTAAACGTTGACAAATACATTGATTCATCGTTCGCTGATGTTCCACGTATTATGGAGACATTTCAAAGTTGAATTCGACCTTCCATCAGTACTTTGAAATTAAAATTAGACGGATACGTTTACTTCATTTGCATTGTCATTGAACCTTACTAACTCCGAATCTTGGTCGAATTGAAAAAATATCTCTCAAAGATTTTTGCACTGCTGAAGACCTAAAAAACCCTTATATTATTGCAGTTACTTGGCAACATGATTTTCTTAATTAAACCCAATTTAAACATTGCAATCCTAACACTTTGAGTTATTTAATCACTATTACAGTTTCGAGAGGCGTAGTCTCTTTCAACATCGGGCGTAATTTATTAATTATACTTGACGTCATAGGGGCGGGGCGTGCAGTGAGAACAAGAAGCATTACTTTAATTTAAACATATGTATTAGGGAAAAAGTCAAAATTAAATATTTATCTGGAAAAATATTATGAAATATTAAAATCTGAATTATATGTTAATTATTGTGATAGGAGTATAACGAGATATATCTATTATTTTGTTTATTTTCTAAATATATACTTATGATAAGAGGATCTGCTTATCTCTAATCTATATCAGTAACAAAATAACTCAACATGTGTCTATAACAAAGCTTCATTTACTATTAATTTAAAGTCTTAAATCAGTCTCATGGTTTCAGGCTGTATTTAAGAAGAATTGAACATCTATGAAATATCCCGTTCAATTAATTTTAATTTGCAACAGCGCGTGGCACCGATTTTTTGTTTCGAAAATATATTTGAGATCATTTGTACAGACACTCCAGTTTTAGTTAACGCTAAATAAATTATATATATATAAAAAAGAAATAAAGCTGTTTTATTAAATGATCCATAATATTTTGTTATAATATTCGCTGTTTGGTAACAACAATTTTATATTAATAAATGTATGCTTGATTTAAAAATCTAGAGTAATTTTCTATTTTATTTTAAACTAAAAGGAAAGAGTTTTGTTAAGGTGTTGCGCGGAAGGATGAAAAATGAATTGTTGTAAAGAAACGATTAATCCAACTCTATTGAAAATCCAAAAAGTTAAAATAAGAAAATATAAAATAACAGAAAATCTTGCCTCATTTTAGAAGTCCAATGAATTTTTTTTAGTCTACTGACATCGAACACATTGATGTTCAACTGTTTTCCCTTCGGTATACCAAAATATTTATTTTTATTTCAAAAAAGAAATGAAGAAGCGCATAAATTTAAATTTAATTTTTACTGTTTTTCAGTGTTGACTGTTTTGCTATAATCTTGGGTTTAATAATCTTTGGTGAAAATGATAGTGGTGAAATCAATAAATGCGAAAACAGCGAAGATAAATATCGAACCCCGAAGACACCAGACAGGATCCTATTAATCTTTCTTCTGAAAGTACTCGAATGTGAATATTTTTTTGTGACTAAATGAATTGGCGCTGTGCCATTGAGATCTCCTCGACTTGTGGTGCGATATTTACTTGTTTGTACACACAGTGTTGTGGGTTTGATTTGATAGCTTTTTTGTGATGTTAGATATTTTGAAAATACCCAAAACCACGAAGTTTATCAAGGGTGAAAAATGAATACATTGCCCCTAAAATCTAATTTTTTCATCATATCTAAGTGTTAAAAAATTGTTTTGTCTTCACCATTACTTTCAATATTCCTTCAATAGTAATTTGGGTACGGTTCCGAATGCTCCAAGCAGATGAATATCCATCAAAAAGAGATGTCAGCGCACTTCATCGCTCTTATGCTAAACTCAGTCGGCCTATCTATTCCCTTTCTTATCCTATCCCCTTTAATCTCTCAGACCGGCAGAAGCATTTGCTACGAACTGATATTGTACCGCCCATTTTCTGTTTTTTTTTGTAATCTTATTCTAATTCGATGAAATTTGTAAGTACGCTATTAAGTACGTATTGTTAAGTTGTGCTGTTAAGTCATCAATGCTGTTTTTACTATTTGTCAAATTTCACAGGTAACCAAATTATACGTCGTGATCTATGCGGGTGGATTACCATCTCCATGTATCTTGTAATTTCTCTTCCAGGTAAGGGAGTATTTACCTCTAGGTGGTCAGCCAAAGAGTCCATATCTTATCCGTATACCTCAATCGATGACTAAGTCTCCCGCTCTGTACTGATTGTATATCAATACAAACACAAATAAATTGTTAAACTCGTGGTATATTTTTATCTTCTATTATCTTATTATTTTACTTACTTACTTACCATCACGCCGTTTCCCCATGGGTGTAGGCAGAGAGGATAGAGCGCCACACTCTTCTGTCCTGACATCCAACTCTCGCCCCACCCACATTCATACATCTTCGAATGCAAGCTCGACGATTGTTAAGGCTTCTAACGGAACCATCTTCCAGTATCTGATTAATATGGTCATGCCACGTCTTTCGCGGTCTCCTCTCTTTCTGGCGCCGTCAACACTTGCATTATATATCTTTCTTACCATTATTTTCTCATTCATTCGCTCAACATGAGCCCAAATGTTTTAATTCTATGAATTATGCTAAGTTCAGTTTTACATTCATTCCTAATATCTTCATTACAGATTTTATAAATATGTCTAAGGGATCTCATTTCCACTGCATTCAGTCTATTTTAATTCATCTTCTGCTAGCTCCGGGCTTCACTTCCATACGTCAGTGTTGGTACCAGAACTCCATTGTTTTCCGCTTGTCTTGCCTCGGTAGACATATTTCTGTTAGAAATTATTGCATTCAAAGCACCGTTAAAGCTAAATTAGGAGTGCGAAATATTCCAATCCGGCCATGAAAGCAAGTATGGTCGAGATAGTTGATATATATGTGGGATATAAAATCAAAGGCAGCATTATTCAAAAACGGAAAAAAATGTTTTGAATGCAGTTGCTAGGATTATTAATCTAAACTGAATTCTAGATTTAATGAGTCTATCCCTTCCAAAATCATGTTTCTTATAAACTTATAGTATATGTTTCCTATAAAATTATAATGTAGTAATCCTCGATGACAGCATTAAATTTATTTGTTCATTAAGGCGATCGTCTAGCAGAATGAGCAAATTTCACCATTTTTTCTCATATCTTCTCTTTCGTTTTTTATCACATTTTTGTAGGAACATATCTAATTTAAAAAATTTATTCATCAGGTTACATATATTTTAAATACGAATATCTTATTAAAATGTCATAAACTAAATTAAATAATTGATTAATAAATTACCAAACCTTCGATGTTTTAAAAATGAAGAAAATTGCTCCACTTTGTGGGCCTTTTATGACTGAACGGCGTGTGAGATGTCTTTTTTATTCAATAATATTACAAAGTTAACGATTATCTTAAATTTGTTACAATTATAGAAAAATCTGTTAATACGTTTACATGCAATTTATGTTTTAAAAAATACTGTTTTTTAAATTATTTTTATTTTTTGTGTGTTTTTTTCGATCCTTTTAAAATAGTTTATAACTTTTTTTCTTTAATAAATTAAAGGAATAGACATTTTTATTTTAAAATTAATACAAAAAAAATCAAAAAATTATTCTCGATTTCAGATTTTAGCTATTTAATCAAGGCACTGCGTATTGTGTCATAAATACGTTGCGTCTTGATTAAATACCTAAAGTCAGAAATATCGACAAATATTTTTATTTTTTTTTGTTTTTATTGTAAAATTAAAATATCTATTCTATTGACTATTGAAGTAAAAAAGTTGTCAACCTTGTAAAAAGAGTTGAAAAAGACCCACAAAAAAATAAAATATTTTTAAAAAACAGTATTTTTTAAAACATAAATTGCATGTAAACGTATTAACAGATTTTTCTATAACTGTAACAAATTTAAGATAATCGTTAATTTTGTAATATTATTGAATAAAAAAGACATCTCACACGCCGTTCAGTCATAAAAGGCCCACAAATTGGAGCAATTTTCTTCATTTTTAAAACATCGAAGGTTTGGTAATTTATTAATCAATTATTTAATTTAGTTTATGACGTTTTAATAAGATATTCGTATTTAAAATATATGTAACCTGATGAATAAATTTTAAAATAAGATATTTCCATACAAAAATGTAATAAAAAACGCAAGAGAAGATATGAGAAAAAATTGTGAAATTTGCTCATTACCCTACAAATACCCTACATATATATGATAATTAGACCATATAGAAGATATGAGAAAAAATTGTGAAATTTGCTCATTAGTCTACAAATACCCTACATATATATGATAATTATACCAAAAAAATAGAGATGTATTTTCACATTCTTATAGTTTTCAGCGAAAGTATAATTAAAACGTAAATAAAACCCAAATGTAAAGCGTCCTTGGACCATTAAAAACACGTGAATAAAATATGAAGTAAAAACTTAAGCCGTAAATACACAAAACGTGGCGCAGAATGTCAAACTATTTTCAATAAAAAAATGTTTGCGACCAAAAAAACAGATGCGTAACATTAAGCCCGATTCACAGTTGACCAAAAAGACAAAAATACTATTTAAACTAGTCTTAAGAAGTCGGTATCAGATGTGAACTGCTACTAAAATATGCGCCAGCATGCCACACGCCATAATCCGTCTGTCTACTCGTGTGCAAAAATTGGCCTGGATGTCTATTGCATTTTTCAGTGATATCACTGATTTTTCCATACAACTATGCACAAATTTTGGGGCGCTTCTGAGTGCACGCAGTACAATATTCGAGTGAGCCTGCTTATGTGTAGACGTATATATCTACATATATTATCAGCGCTATAATATTCCACACAATAAGTAAATTTAAAATGTACAATATTCAATTAGGCGCACTTATGTATTAATATTCCATATAATAAGTAGGAAATTTAAAATGCTGTATACTAATATAAGTTAAGGATTTAAAGCTTATATGAAGTTCGTTTGACTTATTTAGATATAATTCCAACAAGACTTCAGGAATCGTATCTCTACACATCTATATGGTTTGTATAAAATACACGTTTTATTTCAATACCTAAGTAATATAAGTATTGTAAGGCACACATAAAGGGTGTGATAGTGATATGCAGTGATATGATATTCCGATTGCGATTCACTGATATTGCACTGAAGGTATAATCATGTGCAAAATGCACCCACCGCTAACATCCGGGCTCCCTTCAGTATTTTCTGTGTGTTATAAGTATGTCGCTATACTGGTATCTGATTTTTTTAAGTCTCAAAAGCTATAAAACGTACAAGCAACATAAAGAAATAATATTTTTAGTAAATTAACACATTTAATTTATTCAAAAAGATACAGACGTTCAATTCTATATTTATACAATCGTTGTAGAGGAATGCGCGCTGTATTACTATTGACATGTCTTGGGCTGAGAATGGGTAGTCTTGATCGCTTGGTGCGTTCAGGGAATTTTGTGTCGTACGCTGACGTGCACACGCAGTATCTATAACGTTCAGCAGCTGGCAGCTGCCCTTCACTCTAACGACGTGACGCATCACTAATCATTCTTTTATAGTATAGGTAGTAGTAAAGCTGACAAGAAAAGTCAGAAATATTAAACCCAGTAGCGGCCGTTTAAAATGAGTATTAATTAGAAAATATCTAGACGATTAATTGTGTGACCATGTGAATATATTACAATAAAATGTTTGAATCATTATTTACAACACTATATACCTGAGTCCCGACGAATAATATCCGATCTCATTGTGCTACACAAGATTCTCAGCGGAGCTATTGATTCTCTCTGTCTATCTGATATAAATTTGCATGTTAAACCCCGTATAAGAAACCCTGAGTTCTTCAGAATAAGTCAGCACACTAATAATGTCGGTTAATTTTCTCCCATTACAAGGTTGTGTCGCACATATAATTTGTATTGTGCCGACCCTAACATTGATGCTGATATTCTTGCAGACACGTTATCTTCGTTCAAAAACTCACTCATACACAACATCCATTTTCTAAACGACGACATGAACCTATAGATCATTAAATACTAATCGCACTACACTCAAACACAAATATATAATATACATAAATGTACATGTGAAATATAATTAATTACAAAAATACATGTTACTAGAGCATGCCGAAGACACTTGTAATTGGGATAATGGGCATAGTCTTCACTACAATGTTTATTATCTGAGTGTCATGTACCCATTATCCTGTTAGTGTCTCTAATAAATAAAAAAAAAAAAAATAAAAAAAATAATATATATATATAATTATTGTAAGTTAGAAATATTATTACTGTTAATTACTGAAATATTGCAAGTAGCAATGCTGTAAGACTGTTATTATTATGGTCATTGGACATATTTAGGTATTAAATCAATTTAGGTATTTTTGGTGCTATGGCGAAATTCAAACCTTTGGTTTGAAAACCAAAAAGCATTCCAGTTGACGACATAATCTGCGGCGTAGAAGCGGCATTGCGCAAGATTCCAGTGGCCATCGCAGAAGAAATTAGACAGGATACATGCGCTATATTAAGAAAGGCTAAGCCTCCGCGTCCCAATATATCCAAAGAGGAACACGCAGCTATAAAGAGCCTTCGCGCAAACGAAGAGATCCTGATTCTTCCAGCAGACAAAGGCAATGCCACAGTGATTTTGGACCAAGTAGACTACATAGCGAAGATGCGGGGACTTTTGGAAAGCAGCACTTATAAGAAAATCAAGAAGAATCCAACAGATAGAATCGACAGAAAAACTAGGGAGCTGGTCAAAGCTTCCAGTATTCCAGCCGATTTGCATTTCAAACTATTTGTGCAAGCGTCAAAAATACCAGCAATCTACGGGCTTCCCAAAATACATAAGGATGGAGTGCCACTAAGACCAATTGTGAGCGCAATAGGAGCGCCAACATACAAGCTGTCACAATATTTGGCCGGTCTCCTACAGATGCAGACGGGGAAGACGTCCTCATGGGTGAAAGACTCAGCACACTTCGTCAATATGCTAAAAGAAATAAAGTGTGAAAGGGGTGATATACTAGTCAGTTTTGACGTCATATCCCTCTTCACTAATGTGCCTGTGGACGACGCTATGAGTCTGTTGGAAGAAATTTATGATGAAGACATCTGCGCACTGTTTGAGCACTGCCTGACGAGTGGATACTTTTCTTTCCAAGGTGAGCTCTTCCAACAAGTGGAAGGCGTAGCGATGGGTAATCCACTTTCTCCGGTGATTGCTAACTTTTTTATGGAGAAATTCGAAGAAACAGCACTGGACACAGCATCCTTTACTCCGAAGGTCTGGTGGAGATACGTCGATGACGTGTTTGCAATCTGGCCGCATGGTGAAGACAAACTAGGTGATTTTTTGGGACACCTTAATTCACTACATAAGAACCTGAAGTTCACCATGGAGATAGAGAAAGACAACGTGCTGCCTTTTCTTGATGTTGAAATAAAAAAGAAAGCCGATGGGAGTTTCGGACACAGAGTGTATAGGAAGCCTACACATACCAACCGTTATCTACATGCGAACTCCCACCATCATCCTGCTCAAAAAAGAGGTCTCATCAACACTTTGGCCACGAGGGCCAAAAGGATATGCCAAGATGAATATCTACAGGAGGAAATGATAACACTCAGCGACGCACTGGAAGGCAATGGTTACCAGAAGCGACAGATACAACGCGTCATAAGTACGAGGTCTGTTCGCCCTGAAAAACATACAGAACCTGAGTGCAAAGGCATCGCCTTTCTGCCTTTTGTCCAAAGCGTTACAGACAGAATTGCCAGAGCTCTCAAGAAAAGAGACATTAAGACAGTTTTTGGTGCCAACTTCAAAATTAAAGATATGTTGAGATCAGCAAAGGATCGAGATCGCTTAGAAACGGACGGTGTGTATAGACTCGATTGTCAAGACTGCGATAAAGTATACGTGGGGCAAACGGCGCGTACCATTTCCAAAAGGGTCAACGAGCACAAACGGGCATGCAAACTCGGTCATCCAGAAAAATCAGCACTGGCTGAGCATTTTCTGGATACCGGCCATCATTTTGCATTCGAACCGAAAATCCTTGGAAAGCCTAAGAGTCACCATGCGCGTCTTATCAAGGAAGCACTAGAAATCTACAAGCACCCGATAAATATTAATAGAGATGATGGTCTCAAATTAAAAACATCTTGGTATCCGGCGCTTCAAAGTCATTCTCGTCGCAGACTCCGCAGAGATAGTGATCAGACAACAGATGAATCATACATACAACACAATACAAACACATCATGACTTCGGCACGGTATTGCAAGCTGATACTTAACCACAACACCAACATTCAAGACAACACATCAGCCCTGATGATGGACCCTGCAATGGGATCCGAAACGTCGGCCCGAAAGGTCGTAACAACACGGCATAATACCCCAGTAAACACAAACTTGAAGATTTTTGTATTGTGTTTTGTAATGTGAAAAAATTGAAAGTAGCACACTTTTCAAGAATCACTTCTTGTAGGTCTTTGTAGTAGATACATTTTTGTAATACTACAATTACTTTTTTATTTTATTTTTTTTTATTTTTTTTTTATTTTGGGAATCTCAACAGTATACAATTTATTATAATAATACATAACGTATTGGGTAATTTGTAGACCAATTATAGAGATCCACGGCATAAAATGTTAAATCAAGCAATAAAGAGAACATATATTAAATAGAGGGATAGGAGTGGGAGTTAGAGGGGGAAGTGGAGTGAGATGTATGGGATTGTGGCTGAGTGGAGTGCGTATGTATTCTGTGCGTGACGTTGTATACAGATATGGGGGTATGTGTAAAGAGTGATGAGAGTTTGGCTGTGGTGTGTGTATGATGATGGTCGGTCTCAGTTAATCCGTTAATCAATTAATCAAACTCAGTTAATCAAATAAGGTGAAGATATAGAAACTAGTAATATAATATAAGCGGTTTAAATACGATTTTTAAGAGCTGAGATGTTAGTATTAAATATATCAATGTCATTGAAGTGGTCATTGTAAGCTTTGCATGTTCGCTGGATGAATGAGTTCTGTGCATAAGAGGTTCTGCTTATGGGTACATGGAAGAGCACGGACTGTCGGGTTCGCCTTGATGGAGCGTGGAGAGAAACCAGCTCCAATTGGCTGGGACAGTCAATATGTCCCTGAAGTAACTTGAAGAGTAGTATTTGATCAGCTCGTGCTCTTCTATGTTCCAGGGTTCTCATGTTATAGAAATCCATTGCTTCCATATATGAGTCGAAATATATGCCGGATTTACCATTGAGGCGACGCAAAAACCTGTTCTGAATTTGTTCTATTCTCGCAATGTATGTTGTCTGTTGTGGATTCCAGACCTGAGATGCATACTCCAAGTGACTGCGAACGTAGGAATAATATAAAATTTTTAATGAGTGAGGATTTTTGAATTGTTTGCAGGTTCGAAGTATGAATCCCAGCATACTGTAGGCTTTGGATATAATATGGTCAAAGTGCGCTTTAAAAATAAGTTTACTGTCGAGAATTATTCCAAGGTCTTTTAATTCGCATTTGTTTTCTAGTTGAGCGTTGTTTATTGAGTAGGCAAAATGAATGTTATTGGTTTTCCTGGAAAATGTAATTTGAAAGCATTTTTTTGCGTTAAGAAGAAGTTTGTTTATATGACAGTAGGCAGAAACGCGGTTAAGATCTTCTTGAATTTTTCGGCAATCGTCTAGGGAGTTCACTTTTGCGAAAATCTTCATATCATCCGCATAAAGTAGGAAATTAGCGAAATGAAAGCAGTTTTGTATGTCATTTATATAGATTATGAACAGTAATGGACCCAGTAAACTCCCTTGAGGGACTCCAGAGATGCGAGCCCAGTCAGATTTAAGACCGCCGATGACAACTGCTTGGTTTCTGTTGGTAATGTAGGAAATAAGCCACCTTAGTAGGTCACCGTGGATTCCTATTTTTATCAGTTTATCAGCTAAAATGTCATGTTCGACTTTGTCAAACGCTTTACTGTAGTCTGTGTATATGGCATCGGTTTGCGCTCGTTGATCCATTGAGGATAGCGCGTACTGCGTGAAGGTTAGTAGATTGGTGACAGTGGATCTTCCCGCGAAGAATCCGTGTTGTTGGGGATTAATGTATGGCTTTATGGCGCTAAATATCTGGGTATAAACTATTTTTTCAAAGAGTTTACTGAATATTGACAATTTTGAGATTGGTCTGTAGTTAGTTACGTCATTTTTTTGACCAGATTTAAAAATAGGGGTTATGTGCGCATTTTTCCATTGATCCGGGAAGGTACCTTCATTAAGGGATTTATTAAAAAGTAAACAGAGTGGATGGACGATACTGGAAGAGCATGCATGTACGAACGAGGGGGGAATACCGTCAGGCCCTGCGCCTTTATTCAAATATATATTTATATGATCTCGTAAAACGGTTGGGTTTATCGAAATTTGTTTAATGTCAGCCGGGCCAAAGTCGACTATAGAGGGTGGGTGTGCCCCTGAGGTATTTTGAGTAAATACAGATTTAAAGTATTGTGAGAATAGGTTGCAAATATCTTGTCCATTCACTGAGGTTTGGTTAAGGTATATGACTTTATTTGGAATAGTTGAAGATTCATTTTTTGATTTCACGTATGACCAAAATTGTTTAGGGTTCGATGTTATTGCATTTTCTATTCTTTGGATATAATTACTGTAATGTGACTTTGACAATCTTTTCAGCCTGGTCCTCAACAGGGAAAAAGTTTCGTAATCAATTGGGTTTTTGTACAATTTGAATTTTTTTAAATATTTGTATTTTTCCTTGCATATTTTTATTAGAGATGGCGTGTACCACGGGGGATACTTATTAGACCAAATGTATTTGAATGGTATATGTGTTTCGATTAATTTTTCAAGAATATCATAGAATAGAGATGTTGCATCGTTCGTGTTGAGCTCTTCAAAAATAGAATCCCAGTTCATCGTGTTTAGCTTGTTGTTTATTGTTATATAATCTCCGTTTCGAAATTGTACTACTTTTTTCTTAAGCTGGTTTATTTGGGGAGAATCCACGGAAGCTGTAAGAGTTATATTGATCGCTATATGGTGTGGATCTTCTGCAACTAGTGGATCATCACTCGCCTTTGCTTCTATAATGTTGTGATTGCAGAGAACTAAGTCGAGAATTCTACCCAAACTATTAATTGAATTATTGAATTGTTTTAAGCCTAAGAAGTTTATTGTATCACAGAACTCTCCGCTCAGTGACCTTGTATAGTGGGTTGGAAGGAGATATTTATTATTGCTGATACTTCCCCAGAAAATATCAGGGAGATTGAAATCGCCGAG
>JADDOH010016697.1:0-40593 GCA_016648135.1 Agrypnia vestita
CCAATTTCATATGTAAGGACCTAATATATTATTTTTCAATAATTTTAAATGGTACATACCATGTTTTGTATTATTAATTAACATGCCAGGTATTTAGTAATTTTGGAAATGGATGGTAAAAACGGATAGCATTTGAAGGGTTCTTTGATGTTCGTGTTTTACCAATTTTAAAAAAGTGTTATTCTATTAAAAATGAGTTCCAGAGGCGAAAAAATGGTTGTTAACTACATTTTTTTAGGGAAAATTAATATATTTTTATTTTTTGTGCATAAATGCGTTATCTTTACTTTGTAAATACTTTTTTGGTATTTTAGTGACATAAATCAATAAAAATTAATCTTGAATTAGCAATAAAACATATATTTCAAAGGCGAAATGCAAATGTCTAATTATTCAATTTATTTAAAAAGGGGTAATTTAGCATTGAGTTTTCGGGTCTACTTTATCAATGGTTTGCTTTATCTTATAGATCATATCTTGACCGCGATTATTGTATAACATTGTACACTTCGTCAATTGTGACGTGATGAATATTATATAATACCAGCGAACCCGCCAGGCGTTGTCGTGTCTGAACATGACAACGCCTGGGGGGTCCGCTAGCAATAAAAATAAAAAATCCTAGACCCGACTGCGGCGCCACCTACCGGGTCCAGTTGTGATTCTAAACCATCCAGGGACCCACTCGAACGCACACAAAAAATTTCATTAAAATCGGCCCGGCCGTATAGGAGGAGTTCGGCGACATAAACACGTACAGAAGAAATATGTGTGTAAAGATTACTAGTACTCCTAAGCCAGCCGTACGATAGATCGTAAGCCCTATGTACACCCAAAAGCCTTCTATACCTGCTTTCCCATAAAAAATACAGTTTCGGCTCTGTGAGAGATCTATAATATACATTGATTGAAACTTTAAACATACATATATAAGCACATTCCGTCTGTTTTGTCATAGGATGTTATAACGACCTTTTTATCCTGAGAATAAGAGGGAACATTATTCTAGCTGTCGGGCGAAATTGGAAGCAAAGCACATGCCATAGCCTGTAAGAAACAAACAATTTACAATGTCATTTATTCGAAAAAAGTTGCTAGGAATTTGGAAATTTATTAAGGCCTCAGCCAAACCGCTGCGAAAAAATATTTTAGTCATTTTTTTTCATTCTCTGAAAGGTTCATTTGATAAGAATGCTGTCACCAAATATTTTAAAGAAATTTGTAAAATTTACGGAGATACAGAGGTTTAAAATTTTTTGTTTGTATGTTGAATTATCCTCAGTAGAACTTTGAACGCGTTTTTCTCAAAAGTACATTATTCAACCTGGTTGACAGCATATCAGAAAAGCTATACATCCGATTTGCGTGCGCCAAGTCGTAAACTGTTTGAAAATCCAGTCTCTTTGACACCACGTAGGGATTTTTTTTATAAAGGGCCCCTTCTATTTTTTTTAAATGAATTATGAAAATTTTCTATAAAAAATCGAAAATAAAATTCGCTAGTCCGCCATTTTTTTAGATATCGAAATTCCTCTACGTGATGCCTATAAACCTATATGTCTAGTTTCTAAATATACTTTTATTTTATTTTTCGGTTGTACCCTATGGCTTAATAGCTGTCAACCACCCAGCGGCAAATTCGTCAGAGTGTCTTCTTGGAAGCAGCGTACACCGAAAACTATACTTTAGATTTGAGAAAAATTTATATGCAGTCTTCAATATGTATATATACTATATACAATGAGTAATAAATAAAAAAAAATCCATGTATCGTTTGCTTGAAAATAATTACGAAAAATACACCCTCATACCGCGCGCGCACAGTGGTCTAGGGCCTTAATGTCGGTATATTGTACTGTGTAGTTGTCTATTATTTTTTTATTTCAAATTTTCAAAAAGGCACCATGTAGGTACACAAAGAAGTTCTTTTAAGAACGAAATTTCGGAGGGGGGGCGAGCTATATGTCAACCGCCGAGAGGTTTTGTATAACTCGTGCAAAAATATATATTTCTCTCTCATTTACACTACCATTGTCCCGATATAAAAAAGAAGACGGATTATAACAGAGTGAGATGATTACACAAAGCTCTCAGCGGTTGACTTATAATACGATATAACCACAGTATACTAAGAACAGTAATACGTCTTCATACAAACTGGCCGCTACCCATTAGAATGTGTGCGTGCGTGCTCGGCGCCGTGTACGCACGCACTGTGACGCACACATTGACATAGAATATGGGGGCACAAGGCGGCGGCAGTAAGGGCCGCGCCTTCGGTGCCATTCACGCTCGCAGCCGCCGCTTTAGAAAATAAATGCGCTTCCTGAAAAAAATGCCTTTTTTTATGTTTGTGGTGCTTTACTAAAAAGGTGTGTCGATTATCACAAAGACTGTGAGTTTTTAAAAGTCTACATTGATGTTAATAAGCGTTCTTGCAATTTAAGTGCAGAAACTAGGTATACTAATTACAGACATTTTCGGGTTTCGTGTCTACCTTATGCGTCGGAATCTCAGACGCTACGAGTTAAAAGAAAAGGAGTAAAAATAAAGTGACAACCCTAGCGTCAATGCAAGAGTAGGCTAATAACTCGCCGACAGGCCGGAGATAAACTACTGTTCTAGGTATACTGTGATATAACACTGGACGCAGATCGGCAGACGAAGACGATCAAATAGTATTGTAACGTGATAATAGAATTCGGAGAAATTTAGGCACGACTGGAATCCCTCGAAATGTCATTATGGAACAAAAACTACCGAAACCTCTAGGATCTTCCACTACATTCCGGAACGCTCTACCTCACTCTGGAATAACCTAGAACATTCGAGGAACGTCTGGAACGGTCCGGAAAGGGGCGGGAACAAACTGCAAACGTCTGAAATGTTCGGAAATCAATGAAAAAAAGCGAAGCCGTGCCGCAGCCATTGTTTTGTTCTATTTTGACGTTTCTTCCAGAGCGAGATTAGCGACAAGCCGGGTGTTCAGTGTTACCAACGCGTGTGTGATACCAGCGACGTGCAGATTAATAAAGCGATGTACCTTCTCGCGATATTTGAAACAAAAATTTCTCGAAAGTGTTACCCAGCGACAATAAACATTTATAGACGGGTGATAAATTACGAGACAGCGCGATTTAAATAATAGTTAAGTGAGTTTGCCATTTAATAATTTATTAATCACTAATTAATTTCCAGTGTTTTCATTTGTCTTTCCGCAGCCACGACACGTGACAGTATTTTAAAATGATAGACGACAGTTCAGAATTTTCTGTGTAAAATTTTCTGGGCTATTCTGCCTTGCGTCCCCGACTTCTTCGTCGGGGTTAAGTGACTAGCAGAAAATCGATGCATACATTATTGTGAAGTGTAAAGCTACTAATACACATGCTTATTAGTGGCACATGAGCATGCGCGGTATCGACCTTCTTTAGACCTTGCTTATTAGCGGCATGTGTGTACGCACATTGCTAGTAATGAGCATGCTCAAAAATCAACCGCCGGATAATTTATAAGCATGCCACTGTCATTCAACAAGAGAAGGGGTATCTTTGGAGCATGTGTGAACAGGCTTGCTTATTATGAGCATGCTTATGTCATTCGCGAGCTTCGCGGCTAGTATTATCAATACGATCTTCTCAGTCCGCGACAGATAAAACAAATATGGCGCGTTGGGGAGATGATAAAAACTTACTTTTCGTGACTTATTATAGGAATCACGAATGTCTGTGGAATACTCTGTCACTGTTGTGTAAAAATAATACAGCAAGAAATAATGTTTACGAAACTTTATTAAAAGGCATGAATGATTCAAATTTTACAATAAAAATTATAAAAACTAAAATCAAAAATGTGCGGATGGAAACTCGAGAACTGTTTTGATTTATTGGTTCACTTAAATTTTCTATTTCAGTTTGCAAAGTTTCCATTTTGAATAAGAGCGTCTCTATTCTATGACAAGAGCACGCCACTAACTGCTCATTAGCATGCCACTAATAAGCATGTGTATCTGTACCTTAACTTCCTTTGAACCGTTTTCAAACAGAAAATAAACAAATCCATTGCAATTGTGAGAAATTTTAAAATTGCAAAATTGTAATTACTTTAGGTATTAATTTGTAGGACTCATCAGAGGACAGGTTAAAAATATAATTTAGTGAAGCAAAGGTTAAAAAAATATTTCATGCCCGATCAGAATCTACAGATATTATCTTATCGACCTGACATTGGGCGAACGTTACCTTCTATCACCTTCATATCTATCACCTTCATAAATAACGTCTAGATTTGGGCGCCACAAGCAATTACAACGCAAATTATTTCGTATATATATACACACCTACATACTATCGTAATAAGAATTTCACAATTTCATTTCAAAATTAAATTTCTTGATAAGAAAAATTAATTTTGCTGATACAGAAGTATAGGAGTGAAAAAATGGTTAAAAAAGGTTGTTTTACAACTTACTTACCATCACGCCGTTTCCGTGGGGGTAGGCAGATAGGATAGAGCGCCACACTCTTCTGTCCTGACATACAACTCTCGCCTCATCCACATTCATACATCTTCGCATGCAGGCTCGCCGGTTGTTGAGGCTTCTAAAGGGACCGTCTTCCAGTATCTGGTTAATCTGGTCATGCCACGTCTTCCGCGGTCGCCCTCTCTTTCTGGCGCTGTCAACACTTGCATCATATATTTCTTACCATTCTTTCCTCATTCATTCGCTCAACATGCCCAAGCCATCTGAGAGACCCTTTTTTAATTATATTAATTATGCTAAGATCAGCTTTACATTCATTCCTAATATCTGCATTCTTTACTCTATCATAATTGATTTGCAACATATACGTCTGAGGGATTTCATCTCCACTGCATTCAATCTACTTTCGTTCCTCTTCTGCCAGCTCCAGGCTTCGCTTCCATACACAGTGTCGGTACCAGAATTTTATATATACTTCCCAAGTACACAAACTCATCTACCTGTTCCAAATATTCATTGCCTACTAGTATTTCACACGTTGTCTTACTTTCCTCCTTCTCGAATACCATCACTTTTGACTTGTTAACGTTCATAATAAGGTCACTTTCCTTGCATACATCATACATCCTGCTTACTAGACTCTGTAAGTCCTGTTCGCTATTTGCCATTATACTGCATCATCCGCGTACAATCAAATCACTCATTTTCGCTCCTACATTCCAGTTCTTTCACACAATTATCCATATACAAGTCGAACTATTTTAAAAAACAATTACAAATTCAAGTGTTGACCCGTGGAAGGCTAGAGGCTGGATACACTGCTGTCATTTCCTGTATCCTCTCCATCGTGATATGAAAAGGATATAGAAAACCCTTAGCAGATCAGTCAGTCGGCTGAACTTGGCAGAGATTAGGGTTGCCAACTTTTATTAAAAGAAATAGTCTGAAATAGAGTACATCTGATTTCAAAGGAGGTAAATAAAGAGTACGGACTTATAAAAAATAGTATAATTTATTTCAAATTTTTGAAAAGGTATTTTTTGCTTCTTTTTACAGTGGAGTGTTGAAAGGAGTGCTGAGATGGTTTGGTCATGTGGAACGTATGAACGAGGGAAGGATGGTTAAGAAAACATATGAGGCGAGTGTTGAAGACAAGATATAGATATAGAGGGCGTCCGCGATAGACCTGGCACGATCAAATACAACAAGTGTTTGCGGATGGCCCCGTTAAAAGCCGCAACAATCGTAGAACTTGTATGAGAAGACGTATGAATGTGGCCGAAGCAAAAGTGGTGTGCCAGGATAGTAGAGTGTGGCGTTCAATCCTCCCTGCCTAGCCCTGCGGGGAAACGGCGTGATGGTTAGTTAGTTAGTTTTTATAGCAAAATTGTACGACTTCAAACATTCTAACTCCAAGTTCACTTTTTCTTGCGACAAGATAAACGTAACCTCAATACAACTTGAGACATTGACATCACAGATTGACATTAGTGGCTGCGTTCAGAAACGTCCGAGTGTGGCTTGGGGAGTAGGGATTCCCAACTTGGGAATACCAGCATATTAAAAGTAAATAGTCGACTTTTTTGGTTACGAAAATAGGTATGGATCATATGTGCGTGACTGACACTAGTATAGTAAACGTTCTGTAAAAAAGAGTATTTTAGCGTCCTCTATTATAGACGTACCACTATAACTTGGCGTGCGAGGGAGGGCGTCCCTGTCGCGTAACAGAAGTTGTCAGGGTGTAGATTTATTACACAATATATTATGTACAATATGTCCGGTGACCGGTGTCGTATTAAATACAGAAATGTGGTAGGGCAGCACTAAAGAAACCATGCAGTGATGGCGGTGATGATGATTCTATCTATCAAACTATCAGATGGTAATATCGGTCCATTATTCGCTTTTTCAGCTTCGCAAAACTTTAATACTTCATTGGCAATTGTTCTTGCACCATCCCGGACTGTTTAGGATGTTTTGGACATAATAATTCAGTGTATATTGGTAAACAAGATGTCACAGCTCCCGACCAAATACAAAATCGAACTAAATGACAGGGCGAGGGGTTACCGCCGGGTGCGGGCGGGGCGAGTTTTATTTTCTATCTATTTTAGAGTACGGTTGGCAACCCTAGCAGAGACGCACGCGAGGCGTCACACGCAATGAATAAGCGCTTGTTCAGACACAGCGGGAACCGTGCAGTTTCAAAATCGCGTGGGATCCGTGCGGGTCATATTTACCTAGGTTTGTATGTGATCGTTCAGACACAACCGTGCGGTTAGGCAACCGCCGCGGTGCCCGCAACCCAAATGCTAGAAAATAGACCCGCACGGTGTCCGCACGATCCTATTACTATGGGGCCTTACGAGAACGTTCAGTCGCGTTGCGGGCACCGCACGGTTCCCATGTCATAACAGGAGCACGCGTGGACTATATTCTCTTTTCTATGGTTATGGATCGCTTTGACACTGAACTTTTTATTGATGAAGTGGAGAAAAGACCTGTAATATGGGATCTTCAGTGTGAGGATTACTCAAATATGCCAAGAACGAAGCTTGGCAGGAGTTGGTGGAGATATTTGGAAATGGAGGAAATAAGACTATTTTAGGGAAGTAGGTATTTATTCGCCAAAAATGAACTGACAGAATGATATTTTTGTGTCGTGCCATGGAACACGGCCGTCGTTAACAAAGTAATGAGCGAATTTATCTCTGATATTCAAAGATGGAGAACGCCACCGGAGCTATCAAACTGACGTTTATTTTCGCGCGCACAAATCGCTTATTAACCGCGGCTGTGTGAACAGATGACACAAATCGCGTGTTTTGAAACGCGATTCTGAAACTGCACGGTTCCCGCTGTGTCTGAACAAGCACTAAAACTCAGTTAAAAAACATGCAGATGTGGAGGTACGATTTTGCCGAGGCGGAGGCGAGGTTTTGTACAACCCTAGTCTGATCGCATTCAACCTAATCAATATACCAATACACTCATATTTATTAGACTTTCATGTTGCATAACCTCCATTCTACACCATCGCCTGCTTCCGCATCACCAAATTATTTTGAAGTCAAGTCCAGCAAACTGGGGGGGACTACGTGTCGTGTTCTCACTTTGGCCCTGAGGCGACTACCTTCATTTCTTCTTGTACCTCGCAAGGACACTCTAGCTAGCTCCCTACGAGGGTGCATGCGGGTCACGAGGCAGTTGTAGGGCTGCCCATTACCGAGCCGTGCCTAATTCGAGGCTCTGTGCCGCCGATTCCTCGACAAAGCTGTGCGCTTACGACTGGCCCAATTATCAAACTACTTGCAGAGGAATCCCGATTATCCGGGATGCGGATTAACCGTTATTTTTTTGTTTAAATGTAACGTTTGCGTGAGTGAGAAATGGTAGAGGTCTGGGGACCGCATCTTGGGGGACTCCAAATTCATCTATTGGTGGATTACTTAGACATTCATTTCATCTGACTATCTGAGGTCTGTTCGGTGAGTGGCTTTTTACCCGTTTGGGGCTGTGTGGTCGGTCCCGTATTCTTTGGTTCTGATACGAGTCGTTCGTGGGAGATACTGTCGAGTAAACTTCATTTACTCTGTATAATGGTGGATGTTTTGCGGTTGCGTCTTGTGTGAATATTCTCCCAGTGAACCCGAATGGATTTTCTCATTTATTGTAGAATTGACTTTTGTGATTGAGTTTAGTCTTTTTCGACTGCTTATTAAAAGATTTTCGATATATTAGATAAATAATATATATTACCTAATTCTCATTATTTATTCAATTAGATTACACTACCTGTATGATTGTTAAGTGAATATCCCTCACCACACACAAGAATCATAAATATTTTTGGTGAGGTACAACATTTAAAAAAAATGAATTGTTAATATTGCTAACTATCATTGTAATAAAATATAACATGTATTATCAATTAAATAAATTAAAAAATAAAAATTGAGAGTCATTGGAAAAATATATTTCAAAATGAAAATGTTTCACATTTGAATAGAAAAAGAATCCAAAAAAATAATTCAATATGTACCTTAAGACTGCATTTTCACTGCAATTGCATATTTCAGATTTATTTTCGAAAATGTGGGTTCTTATTATTCATTTACATCAGAATGTATATAATATATGCTGGACTACATTTTTTTAGGACGATAGCTTAAATAGAATCTTTGTTCTTATAATAAAGGTAATAAACTAAACATTGTTTTCAATAATTGAGAAAATACAAGCATTAATAGACAGGCCGAAGTCAAAAAATTCGTTTTCGATGTCGTAAAAAATTTAAATAGTTACTGAATTTTTGTATGTTTTCTTACGAGTATAGATAGCGTTATGGTGACAAAACTGTACTAAAATAATTCAGAAATGTTCAATATTACTAAAATTATACATTTTTAAATTTGCAAGTAACTTTTACGTTTTTGGTGATTTTAAAAAGTTTTTTATTCATATATGTATATAATAATATATTGTATCATTTATATATACATAATATATTGTATTTACTCCCGCAATGTAAGTCTACAACCACTTATTCTTATTTCTTTGTGCAATCCATTTCAATGTGTTTTAATATTATTTTTTCTTTAGTATTTAATGAAAAATTATGTAATCTTAGTAGCTACTCCTTAAAATTTTATTTCACATTTTTTCTCCACCTTGCTTGTATAAATAATGTTCTAAAATCAATTTATACCACAACTTACTACACCCAGGGATTAAAAGAAACAACGACTAAACAAACTTAAAGATGAACAAATACTTTATAAATGAAAAAATTAAAACTTAAAAATTTAAAATTAATTCTAGAGATGAAAAAATTAAAACTGACTAACGAAATTTTAATTCAGTAAGCGACACAAATGACATAAAAAATGGTTATTTAAAATGTATTTTCTCATTAAAAACACGTTAATTATTATTTAAAAATAAAAATTCCAAAGTATGAAATATGTCAACAAAAAATCTATCTGATTTTAAAACTGCGTAATTTTTTTGTCCTCGGCCTGTAAATTAATACTTATATTTTCTTAATTATTGTAAATAATGTTTAGTTTACTACTTTTACATAAGAACAAAGGTTCTGTCTAAGTTATCGTCCTGAAATAATTGTAGTGTAACATATACATTCTGATGAAACTTAACAATAAAAACCATTATTTTCGAAAGAAAAAACAGCCTATACATGCATTTGCAGTGAATGTCTTAAGGGGGGGTAAGGTTAATTCGTACAAAAAAAGGCATGTTTTTGTGAATTTTTTGTGACGACATAGTTAAAATCTCTTTATTAAAGTTAATGGTACATTAAAGTATGGTGAGGTACAGGTGAGCGCGTCTCTTAGCTGCCCGAGCAGGTATAGAAAATCAGTCTGGTATCGCTCAAATGTTCATAATTTCATCAATTTTGCTCCGATTGACTTGAAATTTTGACACAATATTCTTACTCATTTAAAAAATTAAAAATAAAATGCAAAAAAAAAAAGTTAAAAACCTTACCCCCCCTTAATAAAGGCCAATAAAAAAATTAATCATCTCCTTGAAAATTCTACCTAAACTTTAGTCTCCAAGGGTCGTGCAACCCCTTGATTCTATCAAATAATCGAACAGTGAGAACGCTGATGGATCTATTTTTCGCGTGGGTGCCGCCTACGAGAATTGGAAGTTGAAGATGAGACTCTAGACTCCAGAGCCCCTCTGCACCCTCGTGATGTGGCGCTCGAGGGCGGCTTCCTCAATTGAGATCGTCACGCGCCGCAAAGGTGCGAACGACGCAAAATGTTTATATATTTACACCTAAAAGCCGCTCTGAAATTTGGCAGAGACGTGTATCCCGGACGACCATTCAATAATCATTCATTAATTTTACAAAATCATATTAAGTATTCGAAAAATATAATATAAATGAAGACGCATTATTTTATCGGGCACTGCACACGGCCGGTGACATCTGTCAGTTTGTTTTAATATAAAAGTTACGTTTGAGTTAAGAGGTTATAATTGATGGCAAGATTATATGTGACGAAAATATATAGAATATAAAATAATAATAACACCCAAAATACTATCAAATTTTTGGAGGTTGTATACCGAAGTGGTGGTCGGTCATGGGTGGAATTGGTGAACGTTACATTGCGTAAAGTGTTCAATTAAGCCAACCATATGATAGCAAGCCAAAAAACACAAAAAAGCATAAAATACCTACTTTCCTATATAAATAGATTCTCTTAGACTATACAATTTACTCTTTATATTTGGATAATGTTAAGAAAAGTTTAATATTCCTTTATATTTGCTTTTTACATGCTTTAGGTAATTTAACTCTGATGTTTGTTTCTTGTGTGGTGAAGTCTTGTAATTGATTTTTCACCAATTTCCCGACTAGCTAGCTCTGAATATTTCAACATTTACGTAAAGTGGATGACTTATTAAATCATTTTCAACATGATTAAAACATTTGATGTTTATTTTGATTAAAATTGAAATTTCAAAAAACCCTCCCAGCGTTACCTGGGAAAACCTATTATCTAACGAATGAACTTTGATTTTTTGATTTCAGAGAATCTAGCACCAAGTTATGAGGGACACCGCAATTCTACTTTTTTCCGAGACACGTCCGAATAATTGCTGCCATTGCCGTATTTTTTAATATTTCTTCTTGAAAATTTTACACAATATTCTTCAAATGTCATACTTTAATGTACCATTGGTTTTAATATAGAGATTTTAACTGTGTCGTCACAAAAAAATCACAAAAACATGCCTTTTTTGTACGAATTAACCTTACCCCCCCTTTAGAGCATTGCTCTTGTGCTCGGACGAGGTACTTTGCTGACATATAATTATTTTACATAATATATATATGGGATGAAGTATTGTAGTGAAATGTTTTTGATTTTGAGAGTAATGGTGTCTAGTTGTATTTATTGAGATGTTCTCTTAATTTGTTTTTCAATTATTATGTATTTTGTATATTTTTTTTTCGATAGGAATATTGCTAAAAAAATTATGCCCGAGTGTATGAAATTTTGTTCATATTTTTTTGTATTGCATATTGGGATTTTAAAGTTGGCTTGTAATCTTGGTGATGTGTTTTTTTTTCAATTGATCGTTTTCTTTGATGAGTTGCATAATTGATATTTTTGGGACTGGAAATATTTTGAATAGTGTTTGTGTGGAGAAAAACAAGGTGTTTAATATTTGGAACTGCGAGGGTGATGTTAAAAAGACAAATGTATGCAAAGAAATCGTATAAAAGCGCACCTTCAATTGATTTTGGTTTACTTTTTTCAAACGAAAATTCGACTTTTACTGACATTGTCCGAAAATACAGAGTTAATTGGATAATTAAAGATTATAAAACGAATATGGAATTCTTGCATATTCGACATTATACGTAGGGACCGTCAATATAACATGTGCCGTTCCGGCGGTGACGCGAGCCGTCTGTAACTGTGTCCGGTCGTCGCGTAGAGATGGGTAAAAAATATCGATATTTATCGTCAATATATCTTTTCGCGATATATCGAATATCGATTTTTTTTTGATATATCGATATTTTTTTCTGGGATAACCGATTTTTTTTTCTTGGCGACTTTTTTAGTTTTGGTCAGTTTTTGGGTATCTTTTTCACTTTTTTGGGTATCTTTTTTCACTTTTGTTTCTGGTGACCTATTTTGGGTTTCTTTTTCACTTTTTTCTTGGCGACCTTCTTTTTTTTGGTCATCGATATATTTTTTTCCCGATATATCGATATATTTTTTTCGATATATCGATATTTCACTTTTTTTCTGGCGACCTTCTTTTTTTTGGTCATCGATATATTTTTTTCCCGATATATCGATATATTTTTTTCGATATATCGATATTTCACTTTTTTTCTGGCGACCATTTTTTGGTCATCGATATTTTTTCTCGGATAATCGATATATTTTTTCCGGTGACCTTTTTTTTGGTCGCCAAAAGCTCATTCCCCTTACATTTTTGAAAAAATAATGTCGATATATTTTTCGCAATGTATATCGATTATTTTCGATACTTTTTAAAAATATCGATTCGATATATATCGACATTTTTTTTCATTTACCCATCCCTATCGTCGCGTCTGACGCTGATGAGAAGATCAATGAAATGTCGAGGCGGGTCCACACGTGCCGGCGGTACAACGAGTGCTGAGGAATTAGATAATGGGATAATGGACCAGTTTAGACAAAGCGCGGCTGAGGTGGCCCGAGGCAGGCAGATAAGACGAGCATCGATTGGCAAATTATCTGACGTAAGACATAATTTTTTTAAAATAGAGAAAAGTTTACATTTCCTTGGCGTGATTGTGACAATTGATATTTACATATTGGTTAAAAATGTATATTAATACAATAATAGGCTAAATCCAAGATAATGGTCCCATTGCGTGTGCAACGAAAATGATTATTATTTCACTATATTATTGAATGTGCTAATAACAAAATGAAACATAATTTACGTTTAAAAAGTAAGTATTTAATACGATATTACACTTTAAAGTTTCGAAAAATGCACTGCATATTTTGACATTTCATAGGCAATATATGAGGTTAGGTCAGGTTATTAGGTTTCGTTAGGTTAGGTTATTAGGTTTCGTTAGGTTAGGTTATTAGGTTTGGTTAGATTACGATTATTTTAGTAAGATTAAATTAACAGGACATTAAATTGTATAGTGAAATACTTATTTTCATTGGATGAACAACGGGACCATATTCTTGGATTATTCCCAATAATACGATGTCTACGGAGATGATAAATACAATTGATAACAGTTTAAGGAAGTTAAATTATTGACATATATTTTTTGAAGTGGTGTAATAATGATCGACGTCTTAAGACGATTCGAAGACATTTATCGCCAGAGAATCGCAGACGTACGATGCGACGAATCACCCACATGCTTTATCGATTTTCGGCCTAAAATGACTTAGTGTTTAAAAGTTACGAAACTATACAACTTTGACAGCCGCATTGAATGTCGAATGAATGAATGTGTATTTTTGTTTTGAAAACGAATATCTGAAAATTACGTTGTTTTTGCAAAAACATCGACAATAACATGATTCGAATTCAATAAACAGTTCTAATTTTCAATTCAATAACCAATCATGTCAGCTTTTGGATTGAGCATCTTCATGATTGCTTACTCGATTCAAGGTGGTCGACAATATATCTTTACCTATCAAACTCAATGTCTGTCTCTGTCTGTTCTCTATACAAATCTACACTATTCGACCGATTTGACCTAAATTTTGCATACTTATTCCTTAGGACCCGGCTAGTATTATAGATGACTTTTCCCTCTCCTCCTTCACCCCTCCCCATCCCCCTGATATATTTTCTATGCTAATCTATACCGTTTGATTGATATGACACAAATTTAGTATACTTATTCTATAGGACCCTGCGAATAACACAGGCGATATTTACCCTCCCTGTTCACCCCACTCCCTCCCCCGATATATTTCCTATACAAATCTACACCGTTTGAACAATCTGACCCAAACTTTGCATACTTATTCTTTAGGACCCGGCAAGTAACATTGATGACATTTTCCCCTCTCCTTCAGACCTCCCCATGATATATTTTCTATGTAAATCTGTACCGTTTGACCGATTTGACACAAATTTTGTGTACTTATTCGTTAGGACCTGGCGGGTAATATAGGCGATACTTCTCCCTCCCTCTTCATCCCTCCCCCTTCGCCATATATATGTTCCATAAAAATCAACACCGTTTGACCAATCTGACCCAAATTTTGTATGCTTATTCTTTAGAACCCGGCGAGCAACATACATGACATTTCCTCCCTTTTTTGCTTGTATTAAATGTACGTATTATCAACGTGTCGCAAGAGTATATTTTGTTAAAATAAAATCATTACTGCGGAAATATTGGCATAAAAACAATATATTAAGATACTTTGAACGATGATGTGTGTGAAATAGATTTCAACCAATTTTCAATCTTATAAAATAATGTTAATATTTGTCGCGTCAAAATTGACGACGTGTATGACGACACACACACGTTCACCAGTTTGAAGACTACAAAGTGTACACTACATTTGCAGTAAAAAGTACATGAAGTAAACTAATTGTAGTACTACGAAATTGGAGTATTAATGAAGTGCAATAATAAAGTAATTGTAGTATTAATGAAGTGAACTATTGCAGTACTACAAAATTGTAGTACTAATGAAGTAATTGTAGTTTTTATTACATATTGTTATTTTTTCCCAAAATAAAAAGTTCGGTGTTAAAGAAAAAAAGGTCGCCGGAAAAAATATATTAATATATCGAAATTTTTCGGCAAAATAACATTTGGCGACCTGAAAAAAAAGGTCGCCAAAAAGATTTCTTCATTCAGTCCCAAAATTTTTCAAACCATCTTCATTTATCTACATCGACTTCCCAAAAATTTCACTTAAAAAATATACTATTTGAAGTATGTACTCGTACTTTCAATAACTTTGAAGTATGTGTACTTTGTAGTGTTCGCTTTGAAATGGAGTGTACTATTTGAAGTACGTACTTTCAATAACTTTGAGATGTGTGTAGTTTGTAGTGTGCACTACACTTCAAAAGGTGTGAAGTGTGCACTTCAATGTAATGTAGTACTACATTGTAGTAGTGAGTACAGAGCGGACCCATCACTAGTACAATGTTATACAACACCGTTCGAGACGAGTTTGCGCCCTCGAAAAAATGTCAACGCATCGCCGGGATGTGGTGAACACATATCGACGGCTCCTACGTATAATATCGTAACCCACAAATCGACGATTTTTAGTTTTTTGTGTATTTCATATGTATTTAATTATATCTTTATTTCCAAGAAAGAAAAAAAAATATTCTGCAATAAATAACGTTTTTTTCGGACGTTTTTTATCGTATCTCAAGCAATCACATATTTTTTACAAAGTATACTATCGTATGTAACATTTGCGATAATTTGCGTTGGAAAATAACATAAGATAATTTTATCGTACGTAACACTTACAATAACATACGTTGGAAAATAACATAAGATAATTATCGTATGTAACACTTACGATGTTTTACGTCGCGTCTTTTCCGAAGTTAAATTTTGCAAGTCATTTATACTATATTTTACGTCGCGTCTTTTCCGAAGTTAAATGTTGTAAGTCATTTATACTATATTTTACGTCGCGTCTTTTCCGAAGTTAAATGTTGTAAGTCATTTATACTATATTTTACGTCGCGTCTTTTCCGAAGTTAAATGTTGTAAGTCATTTATACTATATTTTACGTCGCGTCTTTTCCGAAGTTAAATGTTGTAAGACATTTATACGATATTTTACGTCGCGTCTTTTCCGAAGTTAAATGTTGTAAGTCATTTATACTATATTTTACGTCGCGTCTTTTCCGAAGTTAAATGTTGTAAGTCATTTATACAATATTTTACGTCGCGTCTTTTCCGAAGTTAAATGTTGTAAGTCATTTATACTATATTTTACGTCGCGTCTTTTCCGAAGTTAAATGTTGTAAGTCATTTATACTATATTTTACGTCGCGTCTTTTCCGAAGTTAAATGTTGTAAGACATTTATACTATATTTTACGTCGCGTCTTTTCCGAAGTTAAATGTTGTAAGTCATTTATACTATATTTTACGTCGCGTCTTTTCCGAAGTTAAATGTTGTAAGTCATTTATACTATATTTTACGTCGCGTCTTTTCCGAAGTTAAATGTTGTAAGTCATTTATACTATATTTTACGTCGCGTCTTTTCCGAAGTTAAATGTTGTAAGACATTTATACGATATTTTACGTCGCGTCTTTTCCGAAGTACGAGTATAATATCGTAAGTGCATTTCTACAAAAACCTTCAATAATTTCGACTTTTTTGTGATTACTTATGAAACTACAGTATAAAGTAAAATATTGAAACGAAATTTCAAAAAAATTGGGCAATATTTAGATTTATACCGGACGAAAATATGTTCAAATCCTTCTCCTGTAAAATTGAATTTTGTGGGTTGCGATATTATACGTAGTAGCCGTCGAGTTTTTTTAAAAAACTTTAAAAAAAATGCTACTCACAGGCAGTTCTTGACGTTCTTGGGATTGAGCGCGAACAGCGGGATGCACACCACCGCCAGGCAGGACGACAGGAAGTAGAAGATGAAGAACTTGGACTGGAACTTGACCGTGTTGTTCTCCTTGGACAGCAGCTGCTTGATGATGTAGGCGAACAGCAGCACCGGCACCGAGTACAGCGCCAGGCCCCACGACGTCATCCTGAAGCCGGGCCCTCAAAACCTGGCCCCAATCGTCTCCCGCAGCTTCTAATACCTTCTTTGTACTCCTATCTTCAGCGCTCAACTTAACGAGCTATTAAGATCTTATTACTATAACGAAAATGCACTTCAACAAATTGAGATCACCTTAAAAATTAACACATTAGTTTTGAGGTAACGTTTAAAAAAATAATAATATTGACTGATTTAATATTTGTTTTATTACTAACGACTATTGTAGGATCTTGCTTACTTTAATAATAGTTTTTTTTCAATACTTTAGAATCACTTTTAATTAAATTAACACGTGATTATATTTGGTAACCTCACTTAAATCGATATCACTGTTTTTTGGTTCACTAACGTAACTATTTTTTTATCGAGATACTGTAATCGCTCGATATCGAAGAACGTGGATTGCTTAGCAGGATTGATCTTATGACATGGTTTCGTGTAAGATGGGTGGCAGATCGACTAGATGGGGCTGACTAGCGTGTCGCGTGTCCGTGGGGTTCGTGCGAATTCAGCAAACCTGCAAAATAAATAAAATGTATCAGAAATGGATAATACAAATTTTAGTTTTTAAAAAATATTTTTTAGCATGTTCAAAATTTTCAGGAGCACAAATGCTGGTCCACAGAAATTGTGTAAAGTGTTCGCTTAAGCCAGACAATTACAGGACATAACTATTTTCCCTATTTATATAAAAATAGCTTCATCTCTGTTGATCTGTAAATTTACAATAGGTATATCTTGGTGAAAAATACAATACATAAATTATATCCACATTATCCCGATGATCCCTGCCAAGTTTAAAGTATTTATAAATCCCGGAAATGGTTCGAGTAATTCCGAAATTTACGGGTGTTTATTTCGAATTAATTTTTGGGTACCAAAATTAACGACGAGTTAGTGAAAAGTTAACAATTAGTTCAACGAATGTTTGTTGATAATTCGCATTATCGATCGAAGAAGGACTGTCAGTATGCCTCTTTAGAAATGCAAAGGGTCTCGCATAGAGTGCGGAAACTATATGGCAATTAAAATATGTGAAGAAAAACAAGAAAAATGTGGGATGAGGGTGCATGCGTCAGATCCTTTCTCTTGTGTCGCGTTTGCACCATCTAAAGGGATTTTACATAGCTTACATAGCATAATAAAGGGGTTTTTAGTATGCAATAAAGTATTCTTAACTACATATTTCAACTTTATTATTCGTGTCGGCTGTAACCGTGTTCGCCACGCGATATCGCTGAACCGCTCGCTCTCGGAAACAAACCTGATAAGGTGCTTTGGTGCAGTATTTCAGGCAGTGTTTTCCAAACGGTGTGCCCCATGTAAACGGCGTAATAACACCTCAGCAAACCTAACAACCCACACACATTACAAGGATCGGTAGATAGGTAACTAACTAATCGCTAGAAACCCTCCGCATGATCAAAGATCAACTCATAGTACTGCAAAAAAAAAATTAGAAATTTCTTTGAAATGGTGAAATAGACAAAGGGACAGTCTGAAACCCTTCCTGTTTAAAATTAAATAAGACGAGATCAAAGAAGAAGCGGCAGCTCTGGGATTAGACTACAGGATGGGTGATGAGGTCATCAAAATTATATTCTATACCAATGATGCAGCCTCAGTGGAAGAATCATAGGATGACCCGCAACAAATGTTATACAAGTTCCACATAGCAACCCAAAGGTGTAACATGGGTATCTCAGTGAAGTTTTCATATTTGTATTTAGTTGAGAAACCATCGGACTAGAAATTTAATTTTCAGTGTATTATATTTTAAAAGATATAAGTATTATATATGTCTCACAGAGACGAAGCTATTTTTTATATGGGTAAGTAGGTATGGAGGTCTTTTTGGGTGTTTTTAGGGTCAACGACCTGTTGGACGGCTGGCGTAAGTGATTAGTTTACACAATGCAACGTTCACCATTTCCACACATGATAGACTACCACATCTATCAAAACACACAACTTGTTTCGTGTGTGAATTGCATTTTTACTAACTCATATATGTGAGTTAAACGTATATACAATTTCCGAAAATTTGATAGATGTGGTAGTCTATCACGGGTGGAAATGGTGAACGTTACGCTGCATAAAGTGATCACTTAAGCCAGCCGCCCTATAGGGCGTAAGCCCTATGAACACCCGAAAAGACTTCCGTTCCTACTTTCCCATATTAAAAAATATAGCTTCGTCTCTATGAGACATCTGTAATATATCTTGATTAGTGATGTCCCCCTGGTGAAGTCCAGTATTGTGTTCTTGAAAAATTTGGACACACTCAAAATGTTCCGATTATATTTTACCTTTTTGATATTGACTTGTCACACATCGAAATTAATTTTGTTTGCGAGCCTTGTTGGGGTAACATATTATATGAAGACCCCATGGCAAGAAGTTGTTAACTAACATTTTTGTCAAAAATGAGTTAATAAGCCCTCTAAACTAAATAATGTACGCTCTTTCCATTGGAAATAAGTTCAGAACTTAAAAATAATTTGAACATGTTCAAATCATAGGTATGAACATTTAACTACACTTTTTCATAAAAATAAAATCAGTTACTAATGGGAAGAACATGTTATCTTCAATAATAACATGTTCATGCTGTCATTCTGAAATTAACAAACCTTTTAATTTGATTGGAATATTTATGGTTAATATAAATTTTACTCTGGCAGTACTGTTATATATTTGTTTTTATTTGAAGACTATTATAATATGTATTTATATATTATTTTTCAATAATTTTAAATGGTACATGTTTTGTATTATTAATTAACATGCCAGGTATTTTGTAATTTTAAGGGTTGTTTGATGTTAGTGTTTTACCAATTTTTAAAAGGTGTTATTCTATTAAAAATGAGTTCCAGAGGCGAAAAAATAATAAATAAAATTCCACACAAGCAAGATAGCATATTATGCCATCTTGCTTGTGTGGAATTTTGTCAGTTAGGTTTTAATGTTATTATCGGGTAGGTTACCCGGTTCGGGGGAGGCTCGATATTCAGCACCCACCCCTGTAGTTCTACACACCCTGTAGTGTAATATTTAGCGGCGTTCGCATTCCTTATTCATATCTCGATCAATAAGACAGTGCAGAAAGCCCTATGCAATTTACCTTATGTTCACAGCATTAGCTGTGTGGTTAAATGAATTATTGATTTGTACAAGTAAAAAAGTAAACCAAGTTTTTATTATACTCCCTTTCTCATTTACTAGTTGAAACATTTTTTTTCGCTTAACCTACGCGTTGGGCTTCGGTCGGGCGACGCTACGAAAGGGAGTAATAAAAAATTTCCAAAAATCAAAAATTATACTATAATCAGGTTTCGCGTCTACCAGACGCGTTGAAATATTTTCATACAACTTAATGAAAATGTTTGAAAAAACCATTCAAAAGACGAAAAATCAAAAAATGTATTAATTTTTTTTAACTAAAATTTGATTGATCTTTTTGATCGTCGCCACGAGTCTGCTTGCAAAGTTTCAGCTCGATTGGATCACGGAAAGGGGGTTTAAAATGGATCCAAAGTTTTTTCGTCAGACAAGAAGACAAGCAGACGCCACGAGTTAATATAAAGGGAGTAAAAAAAATTGAAGACATGCTTTTATACGCATTATTTTCATGCATACGCAATAAATTTAACATCACCCATACAGTATATTTAAATATTAATAAACACGTTATTTTAAAGTTTTAAATATATTTTCGAACAATGTGTATTAGCGGTATTCGCAGATTTATCAAGTTAAATCATCGTCCATCGTTAATTCACGAAATAAGTGTCGTCGGCAAGCAAGTCGCGCTTCCTGTGTCCTCACCTTTCATCCTATACAGTCCACGCTGTTCCCGTTTACCATCCATCTCCCTTCCTGCATCCCCCTCATTTTAACTTTGTTTTGTGTGTTAAAATCTCAGCACTTATCCTCTGCATAAGGATCTACGATTTTCTAGAAACGTCATAAACGTTCTCGAGCTTACGCGGTCGTTCAGAATCATCCGTGTATTGCTTGCCCAACGTAACCCCTCGCCCTGTCATTCAGTACAATTTCGGGAGCTGTGACATCTTGATTACCAATACATACTGAATCATTATGTCCAAAACATCCTAAACAGTCCGGGATGGTGCAAGAACATGCGCCAATGAAGTATTAACGTTTTGCGAAGCTGAAAAAGCGAATAATGGACCGATATTACCGTCTGACAGTTTGACAGATAGAACAGCCACCATCACTGCATGGTTTCTTTAGTGCTGCCCGACCAAATTTCTGTATTTAATACGACACCGGTCACCGCACATTCCGTATTGTGTGATAAATTTACACCCTGACAACATCTGTTACGCGACAGGGACGCCCTCCCTCGCCCGCCAATAGAATGAGCTATTCTGACGTGTGTAGTGCATGTCGCTTACCGAAGTTTCGGACTCCAACGCCAGGTCCATCAACTACATGTAGTGGTATTCTCGATATACTTGTATTTAGTCAAGACACAAACATTTTTTCAGTGCTTCCACTTAAATTGGGTTGTACTGCGGTAGAACCATCCGTTTTATTACTAAAGTTGTTTTTTCTACAGTGAAAAACAGATTTTTAGTAAGCCAGCAGTAACTAATCGGCTTGGTTATTGCTGGCTTGCTCACATCACGAGATAAAAATAAGTGTGACAATTGATTAAGAGTTATCAGCGTTACACCGGCCAAAGTTTCATGATTTATTATTTCACGTTGTAGGTGTGTTCATTACGACGGGACATTAGATTAGGCGACATGGGCTGTAAAGGCGCGCGTACAGTGCCTTCCAACGCAAAGCATGCAATATATATTTCTTAATATACGAGTATATCGTATGAAAAATACGCTTTTTTTTAATTTATTTATTAGACACTAACAGGATAATAGGTACATGATACTCTGTGTGAAGATATATAAGACCTGTGTCCGCCCAATCATGACGTACGGTATCGAGACAAGGGCTGACACTACCAGAACAAAAAATCTCCTAAGAACAACTGAGATGAAGACTCTCCGACCCATTGCGGGACTGACAATCCGAGACCGAGTGAAGAATTCCGAAATACGAAGGACTTGTGACGTCGAGGATATTGTCCGACGGGGAAGATCTAGAAGACGTTACTGGAGAGATCATGTGGAGAGAGCTTGTTCTGAGAGAGTAGTGAGCATAGCAGCGAACAAGCTGCCGTCTGGTACCAGACTCCCAGGAAGACCGCATAAAAGATGGCGAGATAGCTGGACATCTGTATCCCAGGAACAGGCTCCGAGCAACGACAGGACGCAGTCCTAGATGAAGCAGAAGAAGAAGAAGAAGATACTCTGTTAATAAACATTATAGTGAAGACTATGCCCAATATCCCAATTACAAGCGTCTTCGGCTCGCTCTAGTAACATGTATTTTTGCATTTAAGTGTATTTTGCATGAACATTTATGTGTATTGAATATTTAGTGTTTGAATGTAGTGCGATTAGTATTTAATGAATAATTGATTAAATGGATCTATAGGTTCAGGTCATCGTTTAGAAAATGGATGTTGTGTATGAGTGAGTTTTTGAACGAAGATAAGGTATCTTTTTATTTATTTTTTTATTTTTATTTATTAGACACTAACAGGATAATAGGTACACGATACTCTGATAATAAACATTATAGTGAAGACTATGCCCATTATCCCAATTACAGGTGTCTTCGGCACGCTCTAGTAACATGTATTTTTGCATTTATGTGTATTGGAATGCAGTGCGATTAGTATTTAATGAATAATTGATTTAATGGATCTATAGGTTCAGATCATCGTTTAGAAAATGGATGTTGTGTATGAGTGAGTTTTTGAACGAAGATAAGGTATCTGCAAGAATATCAGCATCAATGTTAGGGTCAGCACAATACACATTATATGTGCGACACAACCTTGTGAACTCGCATGTTGAATCATTTCAGAAAGGTTTCATCGGCTACATACATTTTTCATTATTTCTCAATCCTCGAAGGTTCTATTTTGAATACGTTATTTTTCAAACTGTCATTAAATGTTTTTGTAATGGGATTACAGTTGGACAAATTAGGAAAAGTGTTAATAGCTAGTTAATGAATTATTTAAATTTGTGTTCACATTAGTTCCAAATTAGTCATTCACCTCCCTTATGTGTGTGTATTTTTTATTTTTGTTAATGTCTATACTTCTAATTTTGATTTTTAGTATTGAGAGTTGTCGATGTCGATGATATTGTCGCTGTGGGGGGAAAGAAATGGCTACAATTAGCCAATAACAGGGAAGAATGGAAAAATAAGGAAGAGGCCTATATCCAGCAGTGGAAAGACGAAGGCTGATGAAGAAGAAAGAAGAAGAAGTATTGAGAGGACCATTGGCCCCGACACATGTTGATTAGTATTCAATAATTAGTGGTTTCGGGTCTGTCGTGTTCGTATTTATATTGTACTAGCTGCATCGTACCCGGCGTTGCATGGGTTAAGGATTAAGTTGAAAATAAATTTGTGGGGGAAACAAAGGTTTGATTCGAAGGGTATAGATTTGCATCGAAAATATGTCAGGGGGAGGGGAAGGGGTATAATAGGGAGGAAATATCGCATATGTTACTCGCCGAGTCCTAAAGAATAAGTTTCCAAATTTGGAGTCCGATCGGTCAAACGGTACAGATTTGCATCGAAAATATGTCAGGGGGATGGGAAGGGGTATGAGAACAGGGGGGAATGTTGCCTATGTTACCCGCCGAGTCCTAAAGCATTAGTATGCAAAATTTGAATAGAATCGGACAAACGGTGTGGATTTGTATAGAGAACAAACAGACAGACAGATATTGAGTTTTATAGGTATAGATGTAAGATGTTCAAAAACTTACATTTAAAGAACTTTTTTACAATTTAACATAAACTGTTTCACGTAAACAGAAACATATTGAATTTATACTATTTATTAATTGTAATTAATGAGCTCTAACGAGATAAATGGAATAATGTTTTTTTTTATAAGATAAGGATTAATTAATTGATTTTTTTCCAGAATCTTTAGTAATGCACTACTTTTTTGCTTGTATGTGCTGCTCGCCGCCGGTATCACAGTATCAAATGGCATCCAAATATTCTTAGTAAAGATGGTATACCATAACTCAAATATATGTTATTGACTTGAACATCCTTTTAATAAATTGACAATGTAAATAGGTATGTAAATTAATTTTTACTATAACGTTGCTAATCTTGAAAAATGTCATAAATGTGATGTATTAGAAATTATAAGCCCCTTGATTAGCTATCCTCATAAATTTAATCGCAAGCCGCTTATCAAGCATTGTCCAAAGTCTTTTTGAATGAATTTAGAGGAAAACTATTCAAATGTATATTGCGCGACTAGAGCTTGATGCTTTAATTTTATATCATACTAGCTGCACACACCCGGCGTTGCACGGGTTAAGGATTATGTTTAAAATAAATTTGTGAGTGTAAACAAAGGTTCGATTCGAAAGGTATAGATTTGCATGGAAAATATATCAGTGGGAGCGGAAACGGTAAAAGAATAGGGGGAAAATATCACCAATGTTAACCGCCGAGTCCTAAATAATAATTTAGCAAATTTTGAGTCCGATCGGTCGAACGGTACAGATTTGCATTGAAAATATATAAAAGAAGGAGTAAGAGAACAGGGAGGAAATGTTACCTATGTTACCCGCCGAGTCCTAAAGAATATGTTTCCAAATTTTGAGTCCGATAGGTCAAACGGTATAGATTTGCATCGAAAATATGTCAGGGGGAGGAGAAGGGGTAAGATAATAGGAGGGAAATGTCGCCTATGTAACCCGCCGGGTCCTAAAGCATAAGTATGCAACATTTGAATCGAATCGGACAAACGTTGTATTTGTATAGAGAACAGACAGACAAGCAGACAGACATTGAGTTTTATAGGTATAGATTAAATGAATAAGAAATTAGGAAATCTTGACCGTGACTGCAATGCATTCAGGGTTAAATTTTTATTGTAACGGAAATTGCGCACGCAGCATGTAGCGGAAATGCGATACCGAAATTAACAATGCCATATTAAATTCTTGTTGCGAGTTCACTAATGTTTCGATCGTTTTTTAAGAATGTATATATATTATTATCTAAAATATTTTTTTATTATTTAAAATATATTAAAATTTATTTTAAACATTACGAGGTTACAGTTCTCTTCGTGAAACTCAATAAAATAATCGACAATGATCAGTGTAGATTTTCGCATTGAGTTGTAAAAATCTACACTGTCCATACTTTGAGCGTCATTAATATTTATGTTTTTCTTTATTTAAGTTTTTAAGTATAACTTCTTCGGCGCGTAGGTACTTGAGTACATGAGCAAAAACATAAAACAGGCGCGATCCACGGATAAAAGAATTCTCGTGAAATCAACCAACTTAAACAATGTTAATTTTTTTTTTAATATTCAATACAATACGGATCGCTTTCTCCGTTTCGCTTTTCGTTTCTCGGTTCTCTTCCTCTATAAGCCAGAAAAACACATTTAACTTATTGTCTTAAATTGAATTATAAATTATGTTTATATCATTAAGTTTGTTGCTGGACATAAACGAAGTAATTTAAAGACACTTCTTTGGCATACGCGCGTTTACATTCTGTTAGTTCAGCAATGTTCCAACTCAAAGCATACAACACAAACTAGAATTTACATCAATGACAGTTCCCCATCGAAGGATAAAAAATCTAAAATACCCGTTAAATGTAGTTTACCCGCGTACCGAATCGCACTTTACTTGTACAGGGTGTACCAGAGCTAGCAGCAGAAACTTGGCCGGTAGATTCTTGACTGTGTTACGAGTCTAAAATGTTCAAGCAACCATGACCTGATATCAATAGTTACGGAGATATGCAATATCAAAGTTTGCATTTTTTTTTCAATATTTCTGACTTATTTTTTGCAAAACGTTGAACTATTGTTAGAGTAACTTATATCCATTATGAAAAATTCATTTGCTTCAATACACCTTAAAGAAAATGATAAAAACCTTGTAAAAAATAAATTTTTACAAGTTTTTTATCATTTTATTTGACTTGTATCAAAGCCAATGAATTTTTCACAATCGACATAAGTCACCGTAATGATAGTTCAACTTTTTGCAAAAAATAAGTAAGAAATATTGAAAAAAAAAATGCCAACTTTCGTATTGCATACCTCCACAACTGTTGATAATAGGCCATGGTTGCTTGAACATTTTAGACTCATAACATTGTCAGGAATCTACCGGCCAAGTTTGTGCTGCTAGCTCTGGTACACCCTGTATAAAAAAGATAAAATGAAACAGTTAGCACACAATTCAAGCAACATATTAATAAATTATGAATTTGATCACAATTATATTACGAAAACTACATCAGAAAATAGAAAATTAACACCGATAACGGCGCCCGGAGCGTATGCAATTTTCATAACACCATTTTCACAACTTTGAAATTTATCATTTGAAAAACCGCCATCTTAGATCGGCGAGTCGTGACTTCATGGTGTGAAAAATTCCGTTGCGTTATGCGCGCGAATTTCGTTGCATAACTAAAATTTCGCCTCAAATAAATATGTATAAACGAACCAACTGTGTATAAACCACATCGTTTATTTTTAACTTGTCCTATCAAAGATACAGTGGTATCGAAACCGGTAGACGTAAAGTTACTCCAAGCGGGTTATAAAATATTTTTAGTTAATTGAAAGAAACTAGATGCCGCCCGTCAAAAATGGCGGAACATTGATTCGCGTCTTTGACAAACTCTAGTATATATTTAAAGAATCTTTTTGGCGGTCTACGGAGAGGCGGCCGTAGCCAGTAGCCACACGCGTTAATCGGCCGGTTCGGGTTTGGTGGCCCGGGCTTCAAGCCCCATCTGCGGCCGTTTAATTTGTTTTTTAGCCGTGAATTCGTACAAAATTACGGACGTTACAATAGCCGGCAAACATCTTGAACAATGGCTTTAGTGCGCAGAAGACAAATTTTAAGTCTCAGGAGTGAGGTGGTATGGGGTGTACTTGCTGCGCAAACTTTCCCCCACTACGCCGAAAATTTTTCACGATATTTGCCGGCTACTGTACACGAAGTTACGGCGACATAGGATGGATTCTGATGTACCAGGCATGCGTCAAGAGTAGAATAGGATATTTGATACCCTTCTGGGGAACCGGAAACAAAACTAACCTAAACAGCAAAACAACTACTTGCTCCAACTACAGCAAAACAATATTCTGTGTTATCTTTATAAAATCTTGAATAACTTGGTTGACTCACCCTATTTATTAGAGCAAATAGGTTTAAATTGTCCTACATACTCAACGCGTTCAAATAATTTATTTTACGCAAACTTTGGTAGGACTAACTACTTAAAAAACTGCTTTGTAACTCGATGCACCTCAAAATACAATCTATTAAATTCTACAAATAATCTAGACATTTTTACTGACAATTTGCTTTTATTTAAAATGAAACTCCGTTATCTCATTTATGACTATTGATTTGATACTTCTTTAATTGAATCCCATTCCCTCCCTCTCCCCACCCCTCCCATTTTATGCATTATCATAATTTAAATCTTTGAAATATTTATTATTTATCACATATTCTTTATCATTGTTTTTTATTTAGTTTTTTTTACCAGCTTCGAGGAAACTTTACTGGCCATACTCACGAATAATTTTTTGATATTATATAAAAAAAAATTAAAATAGTACTGTATGTTTCACAAATAAAATAAAATAAAATAAAAAATAAAACAAAATACTAAAAATGGTCTATGATCTGAAATACCGGACACCAACTGAAACTGAATACCGTATAACACAACAACTAAACATCGAAAGCATAACAAAAATCGAAACACTTAAAATCATTCACAGACTAGTAATTGGCGAAATACACAAGACGAAGACATAAAATTACACAAAATAAACGAAAAACACCAACACAACACTAGAATGGCTCAAAACTATCACATAACACACGCCAAAACAAAAACAGGACAATCCCGACTAATTGCAACGGATTATAACTATACAATGACCTGCCACAACAGACCAAAAAACTGACAAATTCAAAACAGATGTGACAAAAATGCTAAAACTCGGCCAACTATAAAAAAATGACTTTGTCTAAATTATATTATTATTATATTCCTATATTGAATCATGTAAAAATGTTATCCATAAACCTTTTATCATATTTTAAATAAATAAAAAAATTTAAAAAATAAACGGACGGGCGGGAATTCGACGAAATTATTATGTTTGATAATCATTTCCACCTCCAAAATTAACGCTGTAAACAACAAAAATACAATCAATGTGGTTTATTAGATCACCAATCTAAACAAAGTTTGTTAGATTTTTTAATACTCAATTGTTTGCCAAGCCTGTTTCTGAATAGAAAAAAAAAATATGCATACGTTGGTAGGTAGGTGTGTGTGTATATTTTTCGCGATTGTTCCGTTTGGAGGATCGCGAGAGCTGATTAGCCATGCGCGACACACCAGCGCCAGGACACGTCGAGGTTCAGAGGAATTCCTACATTAAAAATGGCGGCACCCAAACATTTTGCAGAGCCATTGTCGAATGGTGCCAGTTCGGAACGGCGAGCTGGACCAAGTTGATAATGGTTGAATAGTGCCAACTCTGATGTATGGAAGTGAATAAACAAAATGGCAGATTAATAATCCAAAAAAACTAATCTTAATAAGTAATTTCTATGCTTAGTGATCACGCCCCCACACCCGCCCAATTCTAATCTCCCCCCACCCCTCACGTGGTCCTTTAGACTTGAGTGTTAGTAATATTACCGATGATAATGAGTCAGCATTGAAAACGTTACGATTATTATAAATATAATATATATAACAAATAATAGTGAAAGTAAAACGTGTCATTATTTTTAAATATGATTTGAAATGGCCTTTCGCAAGGTTTCGCGGGAAAATTACCAAAATATATATTTATTTTTTTTTAAATTTATTTGGTAAAATGTACAAACTTAAAGTATTCAATATAATTTAATTAATACACATTTATATTACACGCTTACCCACTTTTAAATGAGAATTTATTCTCGTGTTTAAAAGTGGGGGCATTGTCATACATGTATATATCTATCATTAATGAAATCGTTAGTGTAAGACATTAGATTAAATAAGTAAGATATAGAAAAAGAAACATTAGATTAAGTTATAAAAATTAAGACATTAAATTAAGTAAGTAAGATATAAACAATACAAGAATACAAAAATGTGAGACATTAGAATAAGTAGATAAGGTATACACAAGGATACAATAAATTAAGTTATAAAAATTAATAATTAAGAAGGTATTGTAATAACAGTTAAAAGTATATATAGATTGTTTTTGATAAGATTTTTTCATTGCGTTATTGTGATGGTTTTTTGTAGAAGATTTTTCAATTTAGTCTTGAATTTTCTATAATTTTTTTCCGTCTTCATTTCATTGGGAAGAGCATTAAAGAATGATACTCCCTGATAAGAGAAATGGTGTTGGGCTGTGCTAGTATTACATTTAGGTATCAAAATATTTCCAGCTGATCTCGGTCTATTACTAAAACATCCAAATGTTCTATTATTGATATACATTTTGTGTATTTGAAGTATCGCAAATTTTTTATAGATTTGATTAATATTTGGGACGTTAAAAATGTTGAAAATGCCTGAATTAATTTATTTTAATCCTAAAAATCTGCATGTGCTACATTTGAAATAACCGCAATGAACTGGTCGGTAGTTCTAACCGCGAAGACAGATATGGCCGCACGCGAATACGATGTTAGCATCGCCGCTATGCCGCATAGCAGGTCGGCTGCGCAAAATCCTTAGCTGTTGCTGCTCGGCACACACCTGTGCCATTAAGCGCTTGTTCAGACAGCGGGAACCGTGCCGTTTCAGAATCGCATGAGATCCGTGCGGGTCTCATTACCTAGGTTTGTGTGTGATCGTTCAGACACAACCGTGAAGTCCACCGCTGCGGCGCCCGCAACCTAACCGCTAGAAAATAGACCCGCACGGCGCCCGCACGATCCTATTACTATGGGGCCTTACGAGAGCGTTCAGTCGCGTTGCGGGCACCGCACGGTTCCATGTCACAACAGGAGCACGCGTGGATTATATTCTCTTTTCTGTGGTTATGGATCGCTTTGGCACTGAATTTTTTATTGATGAAGTGGAGAAAAGACCTGTAATATGGGATCTTCAGTGTGAGGATTACTCAAATATGCCAAGAACCAAGCTTGACAGGAGTTGGTGGAGATATTTGGAAATGGTGAAAAAAAAGAGTATTTTAGAGAAGTAGGTATTTATTTATTATTAACTGACAGAATGATATTTATGTGTCTTGCCATGGAACACGGCCGTCGTTAACAAAGTAATGAGCGAATATATCTCTGATATTCAAAGATGGAGAACGGCACCAGAACTGTCAAACTGACGTTTATTTTCGCGCGCACAAATCGCTTATTAACCGCGGCTTTGAAACGCGATTCTGGAACGGCACGGTTCCCGCTGTGTCTGAACAAGCGCTTAAAGCAGTAAATCATTGTCACCTTTTATTGGAAGCCATCAATGATATAATAAACTGCAGATACGCTACAAGCGTGAAATCGTGACAAGTCAAAAAGAAGGTGATTGCCTTACTTGCATTCGTTATCGAACGGAAATTCTCTGTGATTGGACGCGACGGCACGTCGAAAAAAAGAGTCCCGGGGAAAAAGGAACGAAGGAGTATCGTACACTATTGTAAGAATGAGTATGTTATTTTAGCCACCGTGACTTCAAATTACCTGATTTTTCCGCATTTGCTACATTTGAAATCAGGATAGTATGAGAATAACGTTAATATTTTTTTCGGAAACACTAGCCGCCTACAAGAAAGCTCTTCTGGACGAATTTGGTCGGTTATAATTAGTTATTGATGTCATGTTTATCTCTTGTTTTTAGATTTTTGAATTTTACATTTCATTTTATTTTACTGTCATTTTTATTGCTTCTTGAGTTTCAGATTTGATTTGTTTACAATTATTTCATTTTGTCGTAATTTCGTTTCTTCTTGAATTTCAGACATAATTATTTTAATTTGTTGTAGTTTTATTGATTGTTGACTTTCATACTTGATTTGATGACTATTATTTCATTTGATGTAATTTTGTTATACTTTATGTTATTCACTTAATGTTTTATTTTTCTTTATATATCACTTAATTGTTTTTGAAAGAATTTTACTTTATGTCCTTTTTTTATCATTACCTATCAATCTGTACATCTTTATATACATTGTTTTTTTTAATGGTAAATAAATAAATAAATACGTTAATGGAAGCCATCGAGGGCTTTTGTTGGGACATATTCGCGGTAAACAGGTGAGCAAAGAATGAGTATCATTTTTCTTCGAATTTCAAACATCGCGCAAACGGTAAAAATGTACACTTTTTGATGTGTAACATCTTTCCTCTCGCTTTCCTGCAATCTGTGGGAGTGATTTCTTGAAAATGGACGGGAATGTGTGACAGGAAACTAGACGCCGGGGAAGCGCGCGCCATTTCATTTGACCAATGAGCGCGCGCGGTGATAGAGTTGGCCGTCAGATGGTACCAACCCTTTTTTTTATTATTTTTTTTATTTTGGGGAAAATTAACAGCAAATCAACATCTTAACAAATATAAAATATTGGTTTCAAAATTATGCCAATTACAAATTTTTCACTAAATATAGTAATTTAATTTAACAGCGAGTGGAGAGGGTGGAGGGAAATGTGGGACGGGAGTAGAAGGGAAGATATAATGTACGAATTAGTTTGGGTACGGTTGTGTAGATATTGTTTGTTTTATGTTATTATTTTCCGAGAGGCTGGTACTGTATTAATAAATGTATATGATATTAAAGAAAACACATTATTATTGTGAATTTGCAGTTTCAGAACGGAGTTCTGTGAATTTTAATCAAATTTTTATTAATCAATTAGAAAAGACATGCAGAAAAATCAAATTAACGAAAAAATATTTTTAAAAACTGCTAGCGGGATTCGAAACAGCGGCCCTCCATTCTATATCCGGGGATGGCGCGTTATCCAATTTCGCCACGGCAGTCTGGAAAGTTAACGAAAATTTTTCGATCTTATACAGGGTTATTTGGAAAACATTAATAACCTCGCAGGACTATATTCCTGCCTTGATTATGAGTCGAAAATGTTCAAGCTATTATTACGCATATCTCCATATCAATAGTTATGGAGATATGCGACATCAAAATTTGCATTTTTTTAGCATGTATTAAATCGAATGAAATTTTCGTAATCAATATAAGTTACTGTAATGATAGTCCAACGTTTTACAAAAAATAAGACAGAAATATTGAAAAAAAATGCAAAATTTGAGGTTACATATCTCCATAACTATTGATATTAGGTCATGATAGCTTGAACATTTTCGATTCGTAATCAAAGTATGAATATAGTCCTGCGAGGTTATCAATTTTTTCCAAATAACCCAGTATATGTAGTCTCTTTTTAATTGATTTACTTTTTTATTCCATTTTTAAAGCAATTGAATATTTTTCTAATTCTAAAACTGTTTTATCGACATCGCCAAAATTCTCTAATGGCAGTTCACAGTGCGGCAAAATACAATATCAAAAAATTTTCTTTACATGTATTTACTAATTAAAAAATATATACAGGGTTATTTGTAAAACAATAATTTACATTAATATAATAATAATATAATAATAATTTACTAATAATAATTATAATTTAATATAATAATAATTTACTATAATATAATTTAATTTAATATAATAATAATTTAATATAATAATAATTTACATTAATGTTATATATAGGGAATATATCCTGCCTTGATTATGAGTCGAAAATGTTCAAGATATTATGACCTAATATCAACAGTTAAAGAGATATGCGACATCAAAGTTTGCATTTTTTTTTTAATATTTCTACATATTTTTTGTACAACGTTGGACTATCATTACAGTAACTTATATCGAATATGGAAAATTCATTCATTTCAACACAAGTAAAATAATACGATAAAAACCCTGAAAAAATTCCTATTGGAATTCGAAGGTTTTTATTTTTTTATTTGACTTGTATTAAAGGGAATCAATTTTTCATATTCGATATAAGTTACTGTAATGATAGTCCAACGTTGTACAAAAAATAAGTCTGAAATATTGAAAAAAAAATGCAAACTTTGATGTCGCATATCTCCTTAACTATTGATATTAGGTTATAATAGCTTGAACATTTTCGACTCATAATCAAGGCAGGAATATAGTCCTGCGAGGTTATTAATGTTTTACAAATAACCCTGTATATTAATATAAATGTATTTATAAATAAATTTTTATTAATAAGCGTCTGAAAAAAGTGCAGGTCATTGATAAAAAATACAACTGAGTAACAATTAATAATTATTCGAATAAATATTTCCATATTTAGTAGTTTTTTTTTAATTTTGAGGTTAATTTAGGTCGCTGCTCAATTGATATGTTTAATTGTGAGATGTCGAATGTTACACATCACATGCGACTACTGTAAGACTCGTTTTTATTAAATGTCGGTTTCGACTTTCGACTACGCAAGCTAACAACACTTCGAGCATACTACCGCATACACGTTTTCCACGAACACGGCAGAGAGATTATATTTCATTCGTTGTATCGGCCAGCTCCATGGTAACCAGAATTTCAACGAGCACCATTAATAAAATTAGTCTTGCTTCATATGACAAATTCTAATAACCTATAACTGAATTCAAGACACCTTTGACTTTTTTTCTCCCGAACAGAAATAATAATAATTCTCCATATACATTGGCGCAAATAATGATGAGGCTTATAAAAATAACGAAGTATTCACATAATAATAATTAATAACGACCCTTGTGTGTAACCTGAGTCGCGCGCGTCGCACTCAAATTATATAAAGTTGTATTCCAGCAAGTTACGGACGTTACGGATAGACAGCCAACGAAATTATTACATTGGTATAAAATATTTAGTAAAAATGTCCATCACTGACGCTACCAGGTGGCGCAAATAATGATGAGGTATTAAAAAATGCGTATTTCTCTATGTAATAATATGGGACTGTTCTCACAGCCTTAATTCGCCGCCGAAATATATTGTAAAATAACTGCATTCTTGACGGGTTTTAGCCAATTTTTTAAATATTATTTACTACAAAATTTTTAATCAGATTTGTAATTAACTCTGTTTTCACTACTTTACTTAAATAATTTATTAAAATCGTCTGAATTCGGAAAATAAACAAATAAATTTAACTATCGTCACAAAAATATTTAAAATCATTTTTGATATTTAATGTCATTTTCTATTTTTTTTTATTTGTACTGTTTGTTTTATATTTATATAGGTAATTTTTTTAATTAAAAAAAAAACCGTAAAAGAAAGTTCTTAATTTTATATTTAGGATTAGGTTTTAATGCCCTGATAAAAAAAGAAAAATTTCAAGAACCGGTCAATTTTAATTTATAAATTCGAAAAGTTTAACATTCCCGTTCCGGAACGGGGTAACAACTTAACCCCAAAGATCTTATTTTTAAAACTATTTTTAAATTATTAATGATATTGAGCTGGTATTCTTTGTAATCCTCATAAATATCCCAAAGAATACAACACCCAAAGAAAATGAAATAATGTGTAACAAGACAGTCAAAAGAAGAAAAAAAAAATTCCATAGACAATCGTCAATATTCTATTTATCGTATAGAATCTATACGATACGCTTACTTTTACTCTGTTTGCACGGCTTCTGTCAGTCAGACGCTTGTGGGTCACGAGACGTCAAAATATTATACTACGGTTTCTAATAAAATGGCGAAAAATTCGCGTTGTGTAAGAAATGTAATTAATATATCATAGAACATATTTTCGATGTTTATAGCGTTACCTTTATGGTTGGACATAATTATTAATTTATTTTTTAAGGAACACATTAGATCTCTCAATAACAATAACTTTTTCCGAATTCGCGAACCATCTTTTGGAAACACGTTTTAAAAAGGAAAACGGTATCGAGATTCTACACGTAAATAATAGGGGCCTTAGATTAGATAACTTAGAAATACTAGAAATAAAAAAATGCCTGAACACTAAAGCCAATATAATTAACAACCAGATAAATTTTATGAATAGCCCGTTACTTGACATATTCCCCATTTCGGCGTCCACTTCTCAATTACCCCCACCATACCTGCAGCCGCGCCACCATTAGTTAGTTTGCGTCCGCCCTGGTGAAGATACGGTGGTATCGAAACCGGTAGACGTATAGTTACTAGTTAAGTGGTTAATACTAAGTTGATTAATTAAAATTACAATATTATAGAACATTTTCTAACCATTATACTTCATTAAAACGGAAATTTTACTGGGGTCCCTATGTACCCCGCTCCGATCCCCGGTCCTATTTTAGATCTTCCGGTGCCCGAAGGTTAAAAAACATACTGCCCACATGCACAATCTCATTTAATATGTGAAATTTTACCACAAATAACCAAGGCGTGCTTCGTAGGATCGCTTTTAGGGTCAAAGACATTACAGTAACTGTCGGTCGCTGAAACAGTTCTGATTATTATAAATGGCAGGACTTTTTTCCACAGGGCGTCTGGAACCTTCTTGGGATTGACTGGGTGGTCAAGAGGTCGTTGGCTCGTTCAGTTTAACAATAAGCTCCCACGCCGTAACACAAATAATACTTTTTGCATTGCATCCTTTGTTCAGAAGTGCCCGAGTGTACAAACCTTTTATTTAAATCATTTTATCGGTCGTATTCTGAAACCCTTGTTTCCCTATCCGCCAAGTTTTCTCCACAACCACCCACTGGTGGTTATGGTGGTGGATAGCCCTTGGTGTCACATCTAGAATATGCGAGTTTGGTGGGGGTGGCTTTGCGTGGGTGGCAGTGGGTGACGAAAATGTACTTTCTAGCACATTGTTTTGTTATGGGAAGGCCGCAAATGCTTCAGATTGTTCAAAATAGGTCGTCTGTGACTATGTCGGTGAGTCTAGAAGGTTCCGGAAAAACATGCTCTAGAAAGTTCTGGAAGGAGAAGGTTCTAGAAAATTCCCAAAAGTTCTAAACTGAGTGGCGGAATGTGTAGGTTGTCTAGAAGGTTTCTGTACATTCAATAAATTTCTTGAAAGTTCTGGAAGGAGAAGGTTCGCGAAAGTTCTATGACTATTCAAACAGTGTACTAAAAATCTACGCGTGCGAAGATAGTATTGTCATATTGCTTAGAATAATCGATATCTTGATAGTTATTGATATAACATTGTAATGCCGCCAATTTTGACGTTTTAAGTTTGACATCAATAAATTCAATCTATTAGAAAGCTCATCAAACATAATAATTTCATTATATGTCCGTCTGTCTGTCCCCGTAACTTCGTGTAACTTCCGTAATTTATTTCGAATTCACGGCTAAAAAAAACAAAATTAAACGATAGCGATGTTGCTAACGCTGAGCCTACGTTGCACGTCAAAAATACGGTACATGTAGGACACAGCAAAGGCGCTAACCATTTCATGATTCTCCCAGCACAATCGCCAGGGTTTAAAATAGTACCTTTACTCGCCGGCAGGGGAAATATTAAAAGATGTTAAATTATTTTGATAAAAGTCGTTATTACTATTTCATGGATGTCGGCTAGTACTGTCATTTTGACAGGTTAGAGTTTAGATGTAGCTTACGTTTAAGAGCTTTCTGATTGATTGAATTCATAAATTGCAAACCTGTCAAACTTAAAACGTCAAAATTGGCGACATTACAATGTTATAAAATAACTGTCATGAATGTCAAGATACAGAAATGGCAATATTGCTTATTTCAGAATACGGCCGTATATATGTTACAAAGTATGATTTTTGATAATGTATACCTATATTTACTTGTGTTTTGTATATGTTACAAAGTGTTAAATTTCGATAATGTATACATTAAGTAGTAGGTAGTAGTAGAAGAGGAACGAAAGTAGATTGAATGCAGTGGAGATGAGGTCCCTTAGACGTATGTGTGGTAAATCCACGTATGATAGAGTAAAGAATGAAGATATTAGGAATGAATGTAAAGCTGATCGTAGCATAATACAGAGAATAAAAATAGGGTCGCTCAGGTGGTTTGGGCATGTTGAGCGAATGAATGAGGAAAGAATGGTAAGAAAGATATACGATGCAAGTGTTGGCGGCGCCAGAAAGAGAGGGCGACCGCGGAAGACGTGGCATGACCAGATTAACCAGATACTGGAAGATGGTCCTGTTAGAAGCCTGAACAACCGTCGAGCTTGCATGCGAAGATGTATGAATGTAGACGAAGCGAAAGTTGTATGTCAGGACAGAAGAGTATGGCGCTCTATCCTCTCTGCCTACACCCACGGGGAAACGGCGTGATGGTAAGTAAGTAAGTAAGTAGTAGGTATATGATTGCACTATGAGTTCATCTATAGATACACTATACCTGTTAACGTATGCATTATCAAAATTTACACTTTGTAACATATACATTAAACACAATGATAAATTGACTCATGGCTAGTCCATAAATATACTACTTTAACTGTAAATATTTCCGGATACTTTATACGAACCGTATGTACTTCCGAGAAGCGAATCTCGACGTTTCGTTGAATACTTATTCAACGGCATCAGGAGGACGACCTTTACCCGCGGAGGTGGAGGTCGGACTGATTATGTGCTGCTTTCTAGGGCGTAAATTGTATGCACTTTGTTGTGGAGCGTTCTCTTCTTCTACAATAGAGGCCGCCAGTGTGCAATATGTACTAGTTAATGTACACATTATCGAAATTTAACACTTTGTAACATATGCATACATAGGGTGTCTGGCAGCTGTTAGAGAGAAACTTCCGAGAAGTACTCTTCGTTTATTTTTTTATAGAGAATATTCTTTACACTTTGGGTGAAATGTCAACGGTTAAGGAGACAAGCGACATAAGTATATTTCTGACTTATTTCCCGTAAAACGTCTGACGATTGATACATTCATTTAAATAGAATGATTTGAACATTTCAAAAAAATGGTTCAAACTCCTGCGCAGTATTAATCATTTTATTTGATTTGAAACGAATTAAAAATGATAATGAGAAGTGCTGATCTCAATCAAAAAGAGAATTTTATATACTTAAGGTGTGTAATCAAAAGGGAGGTGGTGATAAAAAATATTGGTCTAATTAAGCGGTTCCCAAAGTTTATGCCGCGAAGTCCTGGAGCGCTGATATTAATTTTACGAAGATCGACTTGCCTTTTTCAAGATGCACAAACTTGAGTCCCGACGGAAAATATCCGATCTCGTTGTGCTACACAAGATTCTCAGCGGAGCTATTGATTCTCTCTCTATATCTGATATAAATTTACATGTTAAACCCCGTATAAGAAACCCGGAGTTCTTTTGAATAAGCCAGCACACTAATAATGTCGGTTACTTTTCTCCCATCACAAGGTTGTGTCGCACATAAATCAATCATTCATCAAATACTAATCGCACTACATTCAAACACAAAATATACAATACACATAAATGTACATGTAAAATATAATTAATTGCAAAAATACATGTTGCTAGAGCGTGCTGAAGACACTTGTAATTGGGATAATGGGCATAGTCTTCACTATAATGTTTATTATCAGAGTATCATGTACCTATTGTCCTGTTAGTGGCTCTAATAAATATAAATAAATAAAAAAATAAAATAAAAATCATATAAAAATAAAAAATAAAACTATGTAAAAAAAAATTAATGGATGTGGAAAAGATTAAAGGTTGTTTCTCATTGGTACGACAGTTTGCGACCCCCAATAAAATTGATCCTCTCGCGAGTCAAATGCCCCTTTTCTGAAGATAACAAGATTAGACATTGATAACACACAAAATATACAGGGCGCACTTATTCATACAAGGTTATTTGGAAAACATTAATAACCTCGCAGGACTATATTCCTTCCATGATTATGAGTCGAAAATGTTCCAGCTATTATAACCTAATATCAATAGTTAAGGAGATATGCGACATCAAAGTTTGCATTTTTTTTCAATATTTCTGACTTATTTTTTGTAAAACGTTGGACTATCATTACAGTAACTTATGTCGAATGCGAAAAGTTCATTCCCTTTAATACAAGTCAAATAAAAAAATAAAAACCTTCGAATTCCAATTGGAAAATATTCCAATTGGAATTTTTTCTGTTTTTTTTTTCTTAATTTTATTTAATTTGTATTGAAACGAATGAATTTTTCGTCATCGGTATGAGTTACTGTAGAGATAGTCTAACGTTTTACAAAAAATAAGTCAGAAATATTGAAAAAAATGCAAACTTTGATGTCGCATATCTCAATAACTATAGATATTAGGTCATAATAGCTTGAACATTTTCGACTCATAATCAAGGCAGGAATATAGTCCCGCGAGGTTATTAATGTTTTCCAAATAACCCTGTATATAAGATAATAAATAAATGTCAAGAAATCTCTCATGTGTCAATATTTCTATCACTGTAGCAGAAATATTGGATATAATTTAACATTTTGTAGGAAGAAATTAGTGGATTAATAATAATTGTACACTAGCTGTAACCCGTCAAAAATGACGGTAATTTTACACGCCGATTCCTAAAGAATAAGTAAGTATCTACATATCTATAGCCGACACTCATGATATAGCAATAACGACATTTATGAAACATTTTTTTTATATTTCCCCTGCCGGCAATTAATGGTAGTACATACTCGTATTTTAAAGCCTGACGATTGTGCTGGGCGGAACATGAAATGGTTCGCGTCTCTGCCAAGCAAAGATATTTGTTTATAGTATATTTTTGTCGGTCCACGGAGAGGCGGGCGGTTCGGGTTCGCTGGCCCGGGGTTCAAGCCCCGTCTCCGGCCGTTTAATTTGTTTTTTTTTTAGCCGTGAATTCCAACGAAATTACGGACGGACAGACATACAGAAAGGCAGACGGCTGGACAGGCGGAGAGACAGCGAAATTATTATGTTTGATAGTATCTAGCACGTAAAAAATTACAAATTGTGCAATTTTATACAATAGACGCAAAAATCAGTTTTGGAGAGCACTCATCATACTTAGTCACGCGCTTTGAAATGTACTGAATCACTATATCTATATATATATATATATAATCTAATATATCTATATATATATATATATATATAAATATATCATATATAAAGAACCCGTTTCCCTATCCGCCAAGTTTCATCACAGACCAGCCACAACCTACCCACTGTTGGTTATGGTGGTGGCTCAGCCCTATGTGTCACAGTCGAAAAATATGCGAGTGTTGGTGGGGGTGGCTGTGCGTGGGTGGGAGTGGGTGACGAAAATGTGCTTTCTAGCGCATTTTTTTGTTATGGGAAGGCCGCAAATGCTTCAGATTGTTTCAAAATAGGCGCGCCGACTGTGTCTGTGAGTCGAGAGTCTAGAAGGTTCTGAAAAAACCTGCTCTAGAAAGTTCTGGAAGGAGAAGGTTCTAGGGAATTCCCGAAAGTTCTATAATGTTCTAAGCTGAGTGGCGGAATGTGCCGGTGTGTCTAGAAGTTTCCTGTACATTCGATAAATTCCTTGAAAGTTCTGGAAGGAGAATGTTCTAGAAGGTTCGCGAAAGTTCTACGACGATCCAAACAGTGTACTAAAAATCTATGCGTGCGAAGCCGCGCAGGCACAGCTAGT